>CAUYQV010013746.1:0-63778 GCA_963574575.1 Galagoides demidoff
GCAACCTCCAACTCCTGGGCTCAAGCGAGTCTCCTGCCTCCGCCTCCCAAGTAGCTGGGACCACAGGTGCCCGCCACAACGCCCAGCCATTTTTTGGTTGCAGCCATCATTGTTGTTTGGCGGGCCTGGGCTGGGGATTCGAACCCTCCACCTTAGGTGTACGTGGCTGGCGCCTTAGCCGATTGAGCCACAGGCGCCGAGCCGTACATTTCTACCTGTACTTTCCTCAATGCTGTTGCTTCACACATGGGTATGAAAATCAACTGGTTATCTTTATTGTGAAAATAGTCAATGATATATACCAGGTTAATATCTTTACTGGCAAATTGCTTTTCAGAGTTTATATTCTGAAGTTGCCTTTGTTTTTATTGCTGACTCCTCTCCATTATTCTCCTCTAATAACAAAGTAATATGGTTTTGATCAAGCAATTCTTTGTAGCCCCTCACAAGCTGTTCCCAGACTTACTATGGAAGACTATGTTGGAAGCAGTGATATAGCTCATTGACTCAAAATGCATTAGGTGTGAGCTAGAAAAAAAGGCAGGTTATTCGCTTTTAATTTTGAAGCTATCAGACATGGCTTGTCGACATGTTGTCATTGGCCTGCCAGAATGAAAGAGCACAAGACAAAACTGGTCTAATTCTTCAGTGCTCACAGAATTACCGCAGCACCACATGTGGGACGGATCTGAGAGAGGAGTCTTGGGTAAGGCATCATAGGTTCATTTTTTACGCTGTCATCACCATAAGAAAGATATTTGACTGGACTTCAGTTTGGGGAGTGGCTATTCTCTATGACTTTACTATTAGTATAGTAATAATCTGATTTGATGTTAGCTAACTTTATGGATTTCCTCATATTCTTGGGATATGAAAACTACTGAAGAATTTACACATTAACTATTTCAATCTCCCTTCATTGAGAGCTAAAACATAACTTCAACTCTTTGCCAGGTAATGCTCACTCATTTGAACATCTATATCAGGGGCCCTCAAACTTTTTGAACAGGGCGGTTCACTGTCCCTTAGACCACTGGAGGGACTGCAGGCCCTGGGACAATTCGGCTGCTAAGCAGGACAGGCAGCAGCAGCAAAAACACCTGGCGGGCCGGATAAATATCCTAGGCGGGCTACATGTGGCCCGCTGACCATAGTTTGAGGATACCTGATCTATATGGATGGATGACCACAGAATCTTTACCTGTGCCCTTAAGTGGCAAGAGACACTAGGCTAAAATTTGAACACACACACACATGTTTGATTTCAAAGCAAATAGTCCACAATCCAGTATTTAATACTATCTTGCTCTCTCCTTACACAACTCAGCCCATACTCACCCTTCAGTGTTTATAAACAGTTATCTACTTTATATATGTAGAACAAGAGTTAGACCTCACTAAATCAAGATCCAGAACTCTCCCATAGTCAGAATTGCTTGTTGTATTTCATATTCACAAAGAGATCAACCCTAAAATTCTTCCTTAGAGCAAAGACTCCAGATATTGTTGTAAGTGGAAAGAAATACAGATCACTGAACACTCACATGAAAATTCAAAAATTCCTTGGCTAACAGTTTGGCTTTTCAGAGTTTTTTTTTTTTGTTTGTTTGTTTGTTTTGTTTTTAAATCCATCCTGCCATTTAATTTTCTCATTAAAATAATACCAATATCTTAAATATCAGTGACTGGAAGGAAAGATGAAATAATATATGAGAAGTTTCCAGAACATAATTAGCATTCAACTTAGGCAAGGATATGTTGCATTTTGCACTGTGGAATACCATAGTATATTTAAGATTCTCTACGATACAGCAAACTGATATTTAGCATTATTACCTGATGAGTCCTTAATCAACAAGCAATCACAACCGATGTATCACATAAAATGACATATTTTACAAAGATTTTCAACAGAGCACAGTGGTGGTTTAGACCAAACACATCAAGGAAGTCTGGCTTAACTGAGTTAAGTGGAAAAATATTTAAATCAGAATGTTCCATTCCTCACTCAGTTTTAACTACTAAAGGACTTAAATGGAATGACAGTGAAATGGATATTAGGCAGGTTATCCCATTGACAATATATCAAGGAATTTGAAGAGAGTGCAAAAAGGATATAAAAATCTAAGCTCAGTGCTCATTGGGCAGCACATATACTAAAACTGGAACAATACAGAGAAGATAAGCATGGCCCCTGCACAAGGATGACACATAAATTCATGAAGCGTTCCATATTTTAAAAAAATTAAAAAAAAGAAGAAAAAAATCTAAGCTCAAGTCAACATAATAATTTTAAATATCTGCAATATTTCCCTGGTTAAATTGCCCAAATACTTTGGGCTTCCATAGTGTAAGGAGTATATCAAACAAAGCAGGCTACAGGTAGAATCAGTTTCAAAATGTTAATGCGTGTTTAAATTGTCTATTCAACTCAGTATAAAAATTACTCAATTGCCTCAATTGCTTTTTCTTAGTATTGTGTGTGGTTTTTTGTCTGTATTCAAACTTCACTGAAGTATATGATACTCTGAATACAAAGGAGGCAATACACTTAGGGGGCAAAGTTGATTTTTCTTCAAAGCCCGTTCCTATCACTGCACTTCCAGCTATGCCACTGAATTCTATCCATGTAATTTTTAGAATTATCACAACTATGCCAGGCTAAACTTAAATTCACAGAATAAAGACAAATTCCTTCCTTCCATATTTTGTACACGTACTCCACATTTAAAATTTTAATATCATTTCAATAATAACATTCTCACTTTTTTAAAGAAGTATTTATAGTATGAATCAACCCAGAGCAGGAGTCTAATGCGATTTTCTTTGAATTCCTTCAGCACAAACGCCAAAGGCTTCATAATTTGCCAGATTCCCCCAATGCCTAAACCATTTTCAGTTACTAAGGTAAAGTTATTAGATTTCTGTAGCAATATCATTGACTTAGATTTTTCCCTATATATTACTCAAAATACCCTAAGCACAGAAGAAATGTGTGTCCTGGACACACTGGAACAAATGTCAGTCCACATTGCAAATTAAAATAATGATTATTTTACCACTTGTCACTGTAAGTATTCATCATAATGTCTAAAAAATGAAATGTAAATTCAGAAATCAAGGTTTAATACACTAATAAGAAAAATTAGAGACAATCATTAATTCTTAGGTTTATACAAAATAGTAAATCATAAAAAGTAACTCAAATTTACTAATGCAAATGCTTTCATGAACAATGTAGAAAAAAGTCAGCATTTTTCTTCTGTGCTTGAAACGAAAAAAATGTATCTCATTTTAGAGAGAAGTAAATGGCATCAAAGTAAAAAGAAAGTTTGAACGTTTAACAAGTAATCAGAATACACTGTACTTAGGGACCCTCTTCTATTTTGATGGGTACAGTATAATATATCTGAGGAAGCATTAAGTGCCAAGTATCATATGCAACAACTTAAAGCAAATAGATGTGTAATGTTCTGATAGTTAGAAGGGACGGTCTTTCAGGGAAAATGTTAATTCACTTTCTCACAAATCTCAGAACAATTTTCCGAATGAAACTCATATCCTAATCTAACCTACTCTTTTTTCAACTTTTTTCAACTGTATGTTATGTGAACATCCATAATAGTTGTCCTGACCCACATACCTAGATTCCAAAGAGAATCCTGTGAGTAGTACTCTTTCAAAAATTCTTTCAACCTAAGGAGAGATGGGTCAATTAAACACTACTACTGAAGGTTTCTACAGAATTATAGAAGAAACTTCACTTAATTTCGAGACAAAGCAGGAAGTCATTGATGATAAATAATCACCCACAATAACCTGTCACATTGCCGAGCTATATCACATGGCAAGAACTGGACACTGTAAAGGGCCTGTCAGTTTTATGGCAGATAGCACCGATGTAGATTTAGCAAATAAATATAATGTCAGAGTTCAGTCTTCATTTTGTGAACAAAGGATACGATTTCTGAGTTCTTACTGGTTGAGTGAGTCAAGAGAGTCTGTGAAAATCTGCCCTTGGAAGATTAAGAATCACTTTTGGCTTCACAAATATTTTTATGACAGCACACATAAATATTAAATGTAAGATTGGAAGGTCACTAGATAGATAGAAAGATGTGGAGAGAATTACACGAAAGATTTACAAATGAGAATAAAGACGAAATAAAATCTAAAATGCATTATTTGCCATGATCTATTATTTCTCAATAAACATGACCAGTTTTAAAAACCATGAAGATATCTTCAAGTAACCTGAATCCTATTTTTTTTGAAAATCTAATTGCAAGACTATTCTTGAGCAGAATATATTGGAATAAATTTTAGTCAAATGAACAGAAGAGTACAATGTATTTCCATCTTAGATTAACATTTCCTATAAGGCTCTTATTCTTCATTATTAGAATTCACTAATGAATTAAAAAAAAAAACACTGAACAGTAAGGATGAATAGAAAAAAAATAAAGGTTTTTATAAATCCTATTTGAAATCTCGTTTATTATTTAAGAGAAGAAAAATAGTGGGTATTTGACGTGGGGATTAAATTTTATAATTTTATCACTTCAGTTGACCAAAAATTTATTTTAAAATGCCATGAGTATTTTTTTTTTTTTTTTGCGGTTTTTGGCCGGGGCTGGGTTTGAACCTGCCACCTTGGGCATATGGGGGCAGTGCCCTACTTCTTTGAGCCACAGGCACCGCCCTCCCATGAATATTTTTATGTAAGTAATTTTTGCATGTAATATTGTTTTCCAAGTCTTTCCAAGTAACTATTTCATCAAATCCAAAATGTGCTTGTTAAATAATTTATAAAAACATCACCAAACTCAGCAAAGCACAACTAAAGGTCAAATCATTTCTCACCCCAGCCTTAAACAATGGGATGCATTTAGGTTTTCAAGTGTAGGTGCAGAACTGCTCTAACTTCTGCAACTCTTGTATCGTTAAATCTGAACACAACATGTCCAGTATTCAGCAGTGATCACACAGGTAGCTGAGCATGTTATTGTCTAAGCCAACGTGTTATGAGTCCTCAGATGATGGACTACACTGAGGCCAGATGTCAGAGGTGCTGAAATTGATAATCCATCAGTAATTTTCTACTTGTCGCAATAGCTCCGAACCGGTGAACTAAATAAATATGTTTAATCACTGACTGGTCAACTTATCAAATGGTGCCCTGGGCTGAGGGGAAGGACTGTCAAATGCAGAGCGAATAAAGCAACAGCCAGCCACAGTGAGAGGCAAGAAAATCCCCGCATCTTCTATCTCCATCCGCTTCCATCCAACTCTGGGAATGTAGATTTAAATTGAATTCACATGGGGAGAGCAACGTTGAGGCTAATAAATTACACACAAATGCTTCCATAACGTTGTGCTACATTTCTTTTATTTTTTTCAACATGCCCAAGTTCAGTGACAGGTAAGCACGTGAAGGCCTATAGTAAGGAGGGAGCCCCAGAAGAACTAACTGCACCGCACCTCTATCAGGACACGCGGCACCGGTGGTTTGCAAATAACACCACTCCGTCCCCATGATAAAGTTCTCTCCTGGAACGAGAAATACTCTTCATTCCTCAAGGAAGCTAAGGGATTCACAACTGCTGAATATGAGCAGTTACATGACAAGCTCATGCTGCACAAACATTAATCACAGTTAATGAGATAAAAGCTTTAGTAACATGTGACATTGGGGTAATAGATCAGCCATCCTTTCATTGAATGTGCCAACGGCTATGTGATTACAAGGCCCAACAATCATCACCGTCCAGGAATGGCACAAATAGGAGATTAGATGCACTGTACCGGCCACAAACACTAGAAACTTCTCCAACAGGGTTCAGGGAGGTACACAAAGAGCCTTCTCGGTGTCAAGTTCTCTGCATCTTACTTTGCCAGTGCCATGTACAGGCAGCCATGACAGAAAACTCTTGAACTTGTTTATTCACACTTGTTTAATCCTGATTCTACACACTGACTCACAGACTATGGGGTTAAGAAGATGGATGAGAGGAACCAAGGCCACGAAGGGGTCAGGGTCACAATGTCACTAAATCTCATTAACTACATCACTCAAGACACCAGCCACTCCAGAGGTCACTCTGACTGAGGACTCTGGTATAGGTAGAGGAAGACTACGCAGAGGAAATAAAACAATCTTTTCTTAGAACTGACATTGCATCCAAAAACAAAACTATTCTAAATTTGCTCTCCAGTTTCACATATGTGTATTTATTAAAATAAATAGTTTTAAGAAATTCGGAATATGCTATCTCTAAACTTCAAAGAAAATAACAGACAGGGAGGCCATAAAAAGCTAGTTAGTCCATGATTTACCAATTACTCTGGTCATTTTCACCATGTACAATTTGAGGCCTATTGTATACATTAGCTGGTTTATAAAGGTTAAACAGGGTTAGTGTTCCAAAGATAGCACAACATTAGAAAGATGAAAGATGATGTTGTGGCAGCAGAAGGATTATTTTAAAACATGTTATAACAATATTTGTTACTAAACCATCACCTGGAAACTTTCAAGATATCCCTATGCTTGAATGTGGAAATATTTACCAAACACGTTTGTAACTTAAGATTACTCTAATTATCTGAGTGTATCTGCAAGGTACTTCTAAATGTTCTTTGAAAAACAAAAATTTTATGTTAGAATTTATCCAATTTGCGTGAATTAGAGATTAATTTATTCAGACGCAAGGTATTTTTAACTTTTATTTTATTGAAGTATTGAGCAAAATTGAATCCATTTCACAGATTATCAATTAAAGCCATACTGTGGACAAAAATGAAATTAAAACTCAGGGGAAATTTTATTTTTTATTTCTGGTAATGTTTAAAAATATGTTCTATAGTTTCCAACATTTCTAAACTAGGAATATATTTGGAAAAATAATATAAAAATCAAATACAATGTTAAGAAAATTCTAGAAATAAAACAAATAATAGCACTCACAGTGGAAAGGTCTGTATAATAATTCAGATAATACAGATCCACAGAGAGTACAAATGTAATATTGGTCTAATAAATGCTTGCTGCTGCAAATTATGCTGTTTTTATGAAAATATGTTGATACATAGAAAGTATTTTACCTAGAAATTTTACATAGACAGTAATAAAAATTTTTTACGCATGAACTTTAAGTCAAACATATAAGTAAAAAAATCAATTTCTTTACTTGTCTTTTTAAATTTTGCTTTTCTTTTTTTAGAGAAGCAAACAGAATTTAGCTTTATACCATGAAATTATACTTATACATTTTAAACTAGAAGAGATCAGAAATTTTGGTCCAGGGTGTATATAATTTTTTTTAAAAAATACGCATTGGAACTAAATGGCTGACTGAAAAAGAAAAAATGACTTAATTATATGGTCACAAGGTGAACAAGGACCGTGCAAACATGGATACACTATCCGGAAATTCCTCAAAATACAGAGAAGATTCAGGAAATGCCTCATGTTACCTGCAATATTATCAATTACTTATTTACAGTATTATCAATTATTTGTCATCAAATACAATTTGTCATCAACTATAAATCACATGCAGAAACGATATAAAAATAAAAGAAGAGATTATCCAGGACAAGAAAAATATCTTCGTGGACAAGGGGAAGGAAGTCCAGGTAAAAAGATCACAGCTGAGTTGGACTGATATCCAAGGTTGTACCTTTCAGGTTCTGGAAGCAAAGCCCAGAGGATATGTTAAAAAAAATCTTTTCTCTAATGAACTTGGTCCAATAATTGCATGCTGGCTCTCTATGCAAGCTCACTTAGATCTCCCATTTTCTGGAGGACAAGTGCCTAGTGTAATAGCTGAACCTTAAATTTAGGAAAACAGACCTGAAGAGATTACATTTGGACAGAAAGTCACAGAAGTAACAGCAGAAAATGGCCAGAACCTCACCTCTTAAATACCCAGAATTATCTTTTCCTGACACTGTTGCCTGAGGAAATGGGTACCTCATTTGCCACCCATGTCTGTTTCTTATCATCCAGGGCTTTGATGAAGTCATTTCATTTCTCTAAGCCTCAGTCTCCATATCTGAACAAAAAGGGGACTACTGATCTCCAAACTTCCTCCAACCTGCCAACTGCCATGCACATGGTTTCATGATGACCTGACTCACCCAAAGGTCGTTTTACTTTTTCTCGGATTTAATTCTATATTCATTTCTTATGAGAAAGCTTCCATTAATACCCCTGTAATTAACATCAAACCCAATAGAATGAATGGGGGATTTTCTTATGCATAGGGTAAGGACCCTTAAATAAGAATGAATAATGATAATATTTCCCAGAAGACAACTATGGCAGCCCTCAAGGATGATTAACTAGACCACTCCTTGTCTCTCTTTCTCCACAGAAATAGAACAGTTCATTTGCATGTCATTTGATATAAAGAGAGATTCTAGCATATAATGGGTTATTACCATTGGGTACTTCATTAGTAAAGCTTTTCTTTATGATGTGTCAAAAAAGAAAAAGACAAAGCAAATTGAGATTCTTACATCTCTATTAAAGACATACACATTTCACAATTAGACTCCATCAGCTTATCCATCAATCCCAAAGAACTAAATAAGTACTTAGGAATGATTTTGCAAGTTGACCCCTTTATAGGTAGTCCTATTTAACAATAGGCTTTTGAGAGAAGCTGCTTTTAAAAGGAAATCCTATATGAATATTAAACACAGCATTTTCCTCCTTCTAAGAATATTCAAAACAGACTCAGGAAGAAAATAAAAGTAAATCAGCCTTTCTATCAAGCTGCTCTTGAATCTGGACATGCGGGTCCTGGGGAATTATGTGTTATAAATGAAGGATTGGCCTACAAAATGCAATTAATTTAATTGCTTATAATCTCAACGGATTTTGAAATAAGATGTGTAAGATGTATGCACAAATGGGATTTTTCCAAGGACTTTTCATGTGGCATGATAATACTAAATTTAAGAGAATTATTTCTGCTTTATGGAATACTTGTGAATACTAAAGTGATGAGAATTAATTTGTAACTCAAAGGGCACCAGTCTTGTTATTTAGTTTCATTATCCTGTAGATTCAGCTTCCTTTGCAAGAACACATCAGGTAAAGCTATATGAAAACACGTAGTTGTATGTAACTTTTTAGGTTTATTTCTGATCGCAATAGTATATGGGCTTTGGTTTGCCTATAATTCCTTAAGATCCCAGGAAAAACTCATCCACTATAATCACAGTAAGCCTGATGAGGTGAATCTGCAGTCTCTATCCTCTGTTCCTTGTCTTTCCTCTCAGGTCAAATGGAACAAAGTCACTCTCTCTTTGGCATGATGGTTCTTGATATGCTGGGCAATGGGATCCACTGAGGTCTTCCCTGCACTTAGGTCAATAATCCCAATTCTTTCTGCTTTTCCTACTTATAATCTTAAATGTTTGATCTATCTCTTTTACTGGTATTAAAGTTGGAAAAGTGAATTTAAACTGAAACAGAACTATTAATGATAATCCATGCATAGTTTTAACAGCAAAGCTGAATTGCATTTATTCATCTGAACTCTTAATGCAGTTTAGAGTAAGATACTTCTTGGCAGCTATATGAGGCACTATTCGTTAAGTCACGTACTGGGTACTCCTGCTTAAGTCCCAACAACAACCACTCTCCCCTCACCTTAATTGCCTCTTCCCCTAAAAAAAAAAAATAATAATAATAATAAAATCTATCATTGACCTCAAAAAACTATTAGGGAACAAAAATCATAAACAGGAAGATTAATTTGTAGAACTGTAAGTATAATATCACAAAATGGGCTTGGCGCCCATAGCACTGTGTTTACAGTGCCAGCCACATACACCTAGGGAGCCGGGTTCAAACCCAGCCCAGGCCAGCTAAACAACAATGACAACTGAAACAAAAAATAGCCAGGTGTTGTGGTGGGCACCATTAGCCCCAGCTACCTGGGAGGCAATAGAATCGCTTAAGCCCATGAGTTTGACATTGCTGTAAGCTGTGACACCATGACACTCTACCAAGGGTGACATAGTAAGACTCTGTCTCAAAAAAAAAAAAATTACAAGATGAATTTATTCATTTTAAGCAGTGAATATTTGAATCCAAATAATTGAATTTTAGATTTTATAAAAATATGAATTCATTAATGTTTCAGAAAAACACTTAAAAGTTCCTAGTAAGTCATTCTTATTTATATTGTTAAGGCCTACTTAAGATAGTTTGATAACTAATTTTTTAACTTTTTATTTTGAAATAATTATAGAGTCACAGGAAGTAGTAAAGATGGCACGAGGTGTCACCTTTAACCCAGTTTCTGCCTACTGGGTACATCTCACACAATTATCATACAATAGCAAACCCAGGAATTTTATATCATGTGTACTTGTATGCCATTTTTTTTAATCTTTTTTTTTTTAGTCTAAAATAGAATCTCACTCTGTTGCCCTGGTTAGTGCTGTGGCATGATAGCTGATAGCAACCTGAGACTCGTGTACTCAAGGAATCCTCTTGCCTCAGCCTACCAAGTAGCTGGGACTACAGGCATGTGCCACCATGCCCAGGTAGTATTTCTATTTTTAGTAGAGATCGGATCTCACGCTTGCTCATGCTGTTCTCAAACTCCTGAGCTCAAGCAATCCACCTGCCTTAGCCTCCAGAGTGCCAAGATAACAGGTGTGCGCCACTGCACCCAGACTTGTATTCCATTTCATCACAAGTGGACTTTTGCATAGCAACTATCACAATCCAGACACAGAACAGTTTCATCACCATGAAACCACCCCCTTGCCATCCCTTCATAGCACAACCACTCCTCTCTCCCGCTGCGTCCCTGACTCTTGGGAGCCACTAATTTATTTTTCATCACTAAATTTTGTCATTTTGAGAATGCTATATGAAGGCAATCATACAGCATGTGACCTATTGAAATGCCTTTTAAATTCCCCTTTTTTCTCAGCCTGTGAGATCCATCCAAGTCATTGAGCCTATCAGTAAGGGATTCCTTGTTCTTGCTGAGTGGTGTTCCATGTACGGATACAGCACCACTAGTTAACCACGTTACCTATTAAGGGTCATTTTAGTTGGCTTGGGCTTTGGCTTTGTGCTGCCACATAAAACTACAGTTAAAAACTGTGCAAATTATGTAACCAAAATGTAGGTACCCTGGTAATATTCTGAAGTTTAAAAAGAAAAGAAAAAGAAAGCTTGTGTACAAGTTTTTGTGTACAGATACAAATTATTATTTCTCTGAGATAAGGGCAAAGGAATGTATGCTAAGGGCACACTTAATGCTCTAAGAAACTGGAACTATTTTACAGAGTAGCTGTACCATTTCACATTCTCACCAGAAATCTGACAGTTATTTTTTTGGGAGGGGGGCTGTTCAAGAAGGTATGTAGTGATTTCTCCTGGTCTTAATCTGCAATTCCTTAAGACTAATAATGTTGAACATCTTTCAATATGTTTACTTGCCATCCATGTATCCTTTTTGGCAAAATATTCCTTCATGCCTCATTCTATTTTCTAATTTAATTGTGTTTTATTAAATGTTGAGCTATCTTTATACATTCTAGATTTTTTTTTTGTCAGATATGGAGTTTGCAAATATGTTCTCCAAGTATGTAGCATGCCTTTTTTTTTCCTCTTAAGTGAATCTTTTGGAGGATAAAAGTTTCTATTTTCATGAAAGTAAGTATATTAATTTTATCTTTGGGGTTTATGCTTTGGGTATCGCATATAAGAATTCTTCATCAAATCCTAGAAACCAATGATTTCTGCCTATGTTATCATCTCACAATGTTTATGGTTTTATGCTTTTCATATGAACGAATGCTCCATTGTAAATTAAGTTTTTATAATACGTATGGTTAAGTCAAGGTGTTTGCCTATTGCTATTCAATTGCTCTAGCATCAGGTGTTGAAAAGGCTATCCCTCCTGCCTTGCTTCATTTTTAAATTAAAAAGTAAAATAAATACAGCAATTTGAAAGCCAACTTGACCAAGGCTAATGAGACTATATATTGAACTTAGAAGTCATCTGTGTTAGCAAATGTCTACAGGTACACACAGAAATTGAATAATGCATAGTAGTATGTAAATAAGTCAAAAAAAAACCTCTAGAAAGTATTGTAAGCTATCATTGCTATCATAATCCTCCTTTTTCTATGAAACTTAGTCAAGTTATCTTTAGATATTAAATGATAGATGACTTGTCTTATAAATTGGATTCTTACTCTCCAAGCTGCTTTGGCCTGCAAACATGTCAATAAGAGCTGAAAGTGATGGATTTTACTGATACTGATATTTGACAACTAGGAACTGTACAAAGAAAATCAAATTACTTGAATAAACTAATGAGCTCTCAAATGTCAATATATAACTAAATAAAAAAATACGAAAGATTACTTTGTTGTTTCTTTCCTCAATACTCTATGAATCTCAGATGTGTAATGGCAAAAGAACGCTCTGGGCCTCCTCTAGTCCCGCATCATCCTTGCATATATATAAAATGAATAATTTTTTCTGAGTAAAATATCTAAGACAACTGTTAATGATGCTTCAAGTGTCAAATGATTGTGTTTGTTCGTTCAAGTCGGTCAATGAAGATGTTTGGCATAGTGTGGAGAAAGCAGGCTTGAGAGCCAGGCTGCCAGGGTTCGAATCCCAGCTCTTCATTCTGTGTAAAAATGGTCAATTTAACCTTTTATACCTCACGTATAATAGATAGGAAATTGTAGTACCCCAATTTTACAGTTGTCTTGAGGATTGCATAAGCCATGAGCATATAACATAGGGGAAAAAACTGGCCTTTGGGAAGCACCATGATTATTATTACTCATTTTTGCCGACAGAAATCACTTCGTGGGTTCCACAGCTCTCTTGTCACAACCAGTCTCCTCTTCCTTTGTGCTCCCACAGCAGGACAGCTCTGCCTGTCACTCTCAGTTACCACATTCTATCCCATCCTACTGAACATCCCTTGATGGCATGAGCCATGCCTTTTTTGCTTTGTTTTGTTGTTACTTTCATTTTGCTTCTTGGTGGTGGAAAAAAATAACACAAAATATAACCCCTCGGCCATTTACAAATAACACAATCACTGTTGAGGCCCTGGGCCTCTTAAACGCCTTCTGTGTTCCTGGTGATCAGGAAACACAATGAAGGACTTGAATTGGTTTAAGGAAAAATGCTGAACGTCCTCATTCAATATGGATGAGCAGAAAAAGCAAGAAGGAGGAAAGGCAGGAAGGTGAATTTATATAAAATAGTTGATGTTCAATATTCCTTAGATGATAAAAAGAAATTATTATATTATGGGTTTTTATAGATCTATAGAGAAAGAAAAAAGAGAGAAAAAACTTTTTTCCCAAAACCTCAATACAGACATAGATAACCAAATAAAAAGCAAAATGATGGCCTTGATAAATACTAAACAGTACTTATGTAACTGAAAAAAGGGCCTGATTCTCAGAAAGAAGTATATTCATTTCTCAGTGTCCAGTGGGATGGGGGAAAAGGTCTCCAAACCCCCACAAATACCAAAGTCCTCTGGTGCTCAAGTCCTGTTTGTAAAAGGGCATCATATTTGTATAAACTGCATACTTGTGCCTGTATACCATAAATCAGTCCTGGATTACTTATAATACCTAATGCAAGATAAATGCAATGCAAAATACCTGTTCAGAGTTCACAGGTATGTAGATCTCCTATATCACAGAGAGCCCCTTCCCTTATAGATGCTAATTTACGTTCAATTCCCAGGTGCTCCCTGTGGTGCTACCCAATGGCCTATGACAGCAGCCCGACTTTTCCTGCTGCCCGACTTCCTTGTTTGCTTCCTTTTGAGGGCCAATTGCACAACAGTCACTTGCAGGGGATAAGCAGCTAAGGGGTATTTGGGGTGCTGAACTTTCTGCAAAAAACAAAAAAGTAAAACACAAGAAACGCACCTACTAACCACTGGGATTTACCAGGCTCTGGGTCTATCTGTCTGATGCACCCTCCAGGCATCTCTCTCTTCTACAGTCGTCTCTTGAATTCTTTACAAGGGCCACAGCTATGGTCTGCATGTTTATGTTTGCCCCAAATTCATATGGCGACATCTTAACCCCCAGGGTGATGGTATTAAGAAGTGGGGCCCTTGGGAGGTGAGTGGATCATGAGACAGAGCCCATGTGAATGAGGCTGGTGTCTTCCCACCTGGAGGAACGCAGTGAGAAGGAACCAGCTATGAATCAGGAAGCAGGACCTCACCAAAACCCAGCCTCGCACTCTGTCTCAGACATCCAGTCCCCAGAACTGTGAGAAATAAATTTGCGTAAGTCAGCCAGTGTGTAGTATTTTATGATAGTAACCTGAATGGACTAAGCCAGCCAGAAACATGAAACTATGGACTGATGCCTGAGCAGCCCCAGGAGGAAAATAGGGGAAACCTCAGAGAGTTTCAGAAGCCACCTCAAGCAAGGACCCAATATTGCTTTCATGGACTCGTTCCTAAAAAACATTGACAAAAGAATGCATGAAGATCTTATATTTGTCGACAATGTATAAATATTTTCAAATAGGAAACGGGTGTTTGGGAATGGTTTGGCTTTGGAAAATCTCGGAAAAGTAAAAATCAATCTTAATGGCATATCGAGGAGAGAATATGTGAATACTAGGAATGAACCTCATTCTCTAGTTGTTAAGCTACAGACTCTTACAAACTTCTATACAGGAAAAAACTTTTCAGAGTTAAACAAAACATCACCTACTACCTTTACTTCTGCACGGGTATTATAATTGTGAGAAACAAAATCAATCTGAAAAAGAAAAACTGAAGACCCATCATCCCACTGAAACATAAATCTTGGGACAAAAACTTATGAGTTGCTGTACAAAATTACATTTCTTCACTATATTGTTAACCCACACACATTTTGAGTAAAAACAAACATTTGCTCTACACCCTAGTGGAAATGTAGTAAAATAAAATTCTATGGTAGGAAAATTCTTCAAAACCCTGGATATTTTTTCCTGTATTTATCTAAAACCAGTTACCAGATTCGAAACCAGAACAGAAAAACGTCAGAACCCCAATGTACTTTATCTTTTTACCTCTTGGTGTCACTATGAATTTTTTTCCCTAACATCTGTGGATGCCGTGTATATGATTACAGAGCTCAGGATTATACTCAGAATAATCCTGTTTATGAGAATAAGCTTTTTTTACAGTAAAGGACACCAAGATTTCACTTCATTTATGTGTTTTCCCTGGAGTCAGTTAAGTCAAGCTAATTGTAAGTGAATGGTAACTTTAGATGTATTCAGATAATTTGAAGATAGTTGATTCAATCAACAGAAAGAAACCTGATATCAACATACAGCATTATACATATTTAAATAGATCAGAAGTTCAAACATGTTCACCAGCTGTGGCAGTTTCACACCTTCATTTGTGAAGATGAAAGAGAGAACTATATTTGAAAGCACTTGATGCGGTATCACAAAATTAAAAGGCACAGTCACAAAACAGCCCAGAAAACACGTTCGCCTGGTTATGCAAAGTACCTTGAGCTATGAGTGTTCTTCCCTTGTTGGTTTATTCTGCCCTACCCCTACCATCAGCACCAAAAAGATATGAAATCTCCTCCGATATTCATAGAAATGAAAGTAGAGAAAACTAGGAAAGAGGAAAAAACAGTTGCTCCCCTTTGGGGGGGTCAAAATCTGTAAATATCAGCTTCAGTCCAACTCACTGTCTCATCTGTATTTAGAGCAGATGTTTGTGTGTGTCTTTATTTGTTTTAAGACAAACATGAAATGGTATTAGCAGGAGTCTGTTTTCCCACTTCCAGACATACGTAACCAACTTCTATTATAATCACTCATTATTTCTTATTCTGAATTTTCAAGACAAAGAAAAGAAAACCCCAAGACATTTAGATGGAAAGTAACCTACAGATAGAAATGTAATGTCAATAGGCCAGGCACTGAGGCTTACACCTGTAATCCTAGAACTCTGGGAGGCTGAGGTAGGTGTATTGCCTGAGCTCACTGGTTCGAGACCAGCCTGAGCAAGACTTAGACCACATCACTAAATATAGCCAGATGTTGTGGCAGGCGCCTCTAGTCCCAGCTAGTTGGATCACTGAGGCAAGAGAATTCCTTGAGCCCAAGAGCTTGAGGTTGCTGTGAGCTATGACAGGACAGCACTCTATTGAGGGCGACAAAGTGAGACTCAGTCTCAAAAAAAAAAAAAAAAAAAGGAGAAAGAAAAGAAAAGTAATGTCAGTTATTTTGAGGAAAGATGTCAGCCTCTCAGAAGACAGAAAATTGCCTGCTTTCAGGACAAATAATAAATTAAAAATAGGGCAGAAAGAAGTAAAAACTTAAATGGCAAGATTATTTAACTTAATTGGGGTCAAAGTTGCAATACTTACTTAAAGATTTATTAGAAACTTCATGACCATTCAACATTTTCATATAGTAAATTTTCTTTTCTTTTCTTTTTTGTGAGTCAGAGTTTAACTTTATTACCCTCAGTAGAGTACTGTAGCATCACAGCTCACAATAGCCTCCAATTCCTGGGCTTAGGTGATTCTGTTGCCACAGCTTCCTGAGTAACTGGGACTATAGGTGCCTACTACAATGCCTGGCTATTTTTTGTTGCAGTTTGGCTGGGGCCAGATTTGAACCTGTCAAACTCAGTATAGGGGGCCAGTGCCCTACTCACTGAGCTACATATTACAATTAGTAAAATTTTAAACATTTTAAATTAATTGAAATTTAAATTATGGACATATGACCCACTAAATCTAACATGTAACCCATTAATCTAACATCTAATCTAAAAATGTTTCGTGACTGCACTTTACAATAAAGAGGAAAGTTGGATGCAGTTAATTCAATGGCACTAATGAATATAATTTAATCTACATTTAAAATTACATATAAATTCTTCAAAAACTTGAACAGAATTATCATATGAATCAGTAATTCTACTCTTGAGTATATACTCAGAACAATATTCAAATGAAACAATTATGTCCACACAAAAACTTGTACAAAATTGTATCTAGCAGCATTGTTCAAAATGGACAGAAAGTAGAAACTAAGTGTCTATCAAATAATGAATGAATACATGTTTTCTATTGATACCATGAAATAATATTCAGAAGGAGAATGAAGTCCTGACACGTGTTGCAATGCAAATGATACTTGAAAACATGAACAGTAAGGGAAAGAATCCAGTCCCCCAAAATCATATACTATGTTATTCGATTATATGAAAATAGAACAGGCATATGTATAGTTACAGAAAGTAAATTAGTATTTACTTAGGGCTGGGGTCAGAAGGTCCAGTGGGAACAGGATTCACTGCTAATGTGTACAAAGTTTCATTCTGGAGTGATGAAAAATTTCTAATTAGATTGTGGCATTCATTGCAAAACACAGTGCAGATACTAAAAAGCAGTGAATTGCAGATGATAAGACATGTGAATTATATCTCCAGTAAGCATTTTTTTAAAAGCTCTCCATAGCTTAATTTAACTTTTCTGTTTATGGAGTATAAAGGTATTTTTCCCAGATAAGTTTCATTACCAAATATGTAATAATGTACACATTTATTGACATGAAGATATCAAGGAAATTATTTCCTCCAGTTCATTTTAATGACACCTGTGTTCTCTCACATGCAAGTCAGTCTACTTCTACATACAACCTCTCTTCCTTACAGAGATATACTGTTAGATTGGGTGGTTAATCAGGAGCAGGTGGATTGAAGATGGGGGGCAGGCAGGGTTAGGCTATTTTGGCTATTTTTGGCTGGCTTGGGTCAGTCTGGCCTGAGATGATGTGGGAATGGGGCTAACCAAAACTTTGCAGGTGGGTGGTTTGGGGAAGCTGGTTGTTTGGGGGAACCTATTAATATCCCAGGGGCTTTCTGACAAGGACAGGTATATATATAAGTTGTGATAGGAGCAGAGTTGATCAAGACCCTAGAAAACTTCCAAGAAGCAGCTGATATCCTCAAAGTTGTATATAAAATCCAGGACTGTCCTCTTCATGACGCCTGCAGTCGCTAGAATGAGGCTTGTCTTGCTATCCAAGCGATTAAATAAAATCTTCTCTTTTTTGCTAAAACTATACTTGCTCTTCCTCTCATCTATTATTTCAGCGATGACCTAGAGTGATCACTGCATCACGCTAACAAAAGCACCAATTTAGTTTTGACCTTAAAGTAAACAGGATCATTATGTTTGCAGAATGTTTCATAGCTTTGCTATTTTAGCAATCTGTGACCTATAAATAATGCAAGACCTTCTCCTTCTCTAAATGACTTCCTAGCACCCTAAGTCTTGACAGAGAAAAAAAAGAAAGGAGGGAGGGAGGAAAGGAGGGTGGAAGGAAGGAAGGAAGGGAAGGAGGGAGGGAGGGAGGGAAAGAGAGAGAAGGAAGGAGGGCAGGAAGGAAAGAAGAGAGAAGCAAACAATCCTGCAGGCCTGGAATTCAATCTATTTCTAGTTCCCCAACTGAATTAGGACTTACATCTGTTCTCACTTTTGTAGCTACATCAAATGGCAACTTTTGAACATTTGGTCATTTTATTTATCACAGCAACGGTAAGTTGTAGCTAATCTGAAATATTCCTGTATCTGTATTCTGCTTGAAAGAAGGAAAGGGGGAAAAAAAAAGGTCCGATTCTATGTGACCCTAACCTTTCAACCACAACCTCCTGGCCACTACAGTGTTAGCACCTCATTTCCTCTCCCTTCTCGTCACTGGCATAGTGCTGAGAAAAGGAAACGGAAAAAATAATCTGGGAACTTCATCAATTTTTCATGAATTTTCATTTAGGCCAGGACCCCCTCTTACCCTGGTCGATAGATCAAGCTGCTGTCATATATTTACCACCTGGGGCTACAGCTGCTCTCTCTGGAGGCTGCGGCTGACTGGCGGCACCACAGGCAGCCAGTCTCTGTGCTCCTGCTCCGTAAGCACGGTGCACAAGGGTTCGGAAGGGAAATCCTACCTGCACCAGCTACACTGGGGGCTCTCCCCCTGGTCCCACTGGAAAATTAACATATTAACTTCTCAAGTGCTGGGCCCCTTGCTTATATATTTTGCAATTCTGTTTTTGTTTTTTAAGTATAAAAAAAATGACATTTTGGGCCCAAAGACTTTTCTTGAGTCCAAATGACTTGAAAAGCACTTTTCTAGATTATTATTTTTATTGCAAACCAAGGGGGAAAAAAGCAAATATGAAGTAAGTGATTCAAATTCCCCTGGAGCTGATTAATTCTGGATGTATTTTTGCCGTCTACTGTGTTGTTCCATTACACCGGGCTGAAGCCCACATTAAAGGAAAGCAGAAAAGGGGAATAAACGGTAAGATAATGAACTGGCTGACTTCCACACAGCTAGTCAAAACACAAGCAAAAATGGTTAAAAATTGTTCATGTTTTTAAATCGATAATCACTTCGCAATCAAAATTTTAACAGGTTTGTCTGATACTTAGCAATGCGCTCTTGACTACTTAGACTCACCTAGATAATAGTCCTCAACTTTGTCCCCTAGGGGGCATGTTGTGATATCTGGAGACATTTTTGGTTGTCACACAGGGTTGGTGGGAATCCCACTGGCATCTTAAGGGCAAAAGCCTCTAAACTTTCTGCAACGCAGAGCACAAGCCCTCCTACAATAAAAAATTATCCAGTCCCAAATGTCAGCAGTGCACACCCCCTGTGGTGCCCTGCCCTAATTTCCTACACCCCATTCAGAGCAACAGGCTGGAAAGAGTGGGCGCCATTTGCTAGTTCCACCTCACCGTCCCCTCTCTCTTCAGCTGCTGCGCTCTGTCCTCACCACTAGAGCCACAGTGGCTATTTATTTGACCACCATGTGGTATATGTATTATTTCTATCCCTTTTTTATTTATAAAAATATTTACTGGCTTTTCTGGTTCTCTCACTGCTCATCTTGTCACTCTGATAGCTCTCTTTAACCTAAAACTCCCGTGCGGCTCTTCTTCCCTTGTCCATCAATAAATATTCCTGTCTCAAGAAATAGGAGTGGTCTCAGCCCTTATTAACCACCACCTGCATACAGCCTGCCTGGGCAATCGCCTTTACTTCTATCTGTACCCCTGGCTTCAACCTCTATCTGAGAAAGACTTCTGTTCTCAATTCCAGAAGCTGTTTTGGTTTTTTAATGGAAAGTGAGATGTAAAGCTTGGTATCTCTTTGGAATGTCAGACAATGCAGTCACAGCTTGTCACAGTCTCCTCTTCTCACCGGGGTTACTTGTTCTCAACCTCCCAACAGCATGGATGTTAACACCATCCACCCGGCCACTCAGCAAAGAAGAAGAGGAGGAGGAGAAAACCTGTTCTTTACTTTCTATCCCTTCAAAGTTACCATACAGTAATATGGTTTATAATCCCGAAATGTGTTGCAAACCATTTCCTCCTTTCAATCTTCACTGCTATATTTAATTTAGAATCTAGCATCGACTCCTATCTGAATTATTTGACAGCTACTTAACTCCTCTCTAACTTCAATCATCACCCATTTAACACAGTCTTCAATTCTCTTTCAAAGACTCTTCTTTCTCATAACGAAAAAGTCTAGATTTTGATTCAGCATATCCCTATCGGTCTAACTTTATCTAACCCCAGCCTCATTTTGAGCTACCCGCAGTCCTCCAAATTCACAGTCCTCCTTCCAGCTTCCATTCTTTCTACCAGGAAGATCTTTCCATTCAGTTTCCACCTGGGACACTATCATGTGGCCTTCAAAGAGCATATCTTTTCAGAATCCTTTCTCAAACTCATCTGTCCAGGAAGAATTAAATATTTTCTATCTGAATTCACATAGCCACATAGTATCTTTCGTATAGTTCTATAATAGCTTTAGTGCTTGCATATTTAATTTTGTATAACCATTATTTATTTATATGTTTGTCATCCCACGTAGACTGTGAGCTCTTTAAGACTAGATTGGATTGAGTCTTTTTCATTACTGTACCTTACCAAACTGTTCAGTGTGTATATATGTTCTCTGTTAATAGGTGAGAACATAGGAAGACTGAAAATGTAAGTTGAATATTCTAAAATATGTAAGTCAAACATTTATATAAGCTGCAGCTCTTCCTCTATCACTTCAAAAATACTCCTCATTTCTCAGTAGGTATTGACGATGACAATGTTTTCACCCAAAATTCACATTAGCATGTTTTATGAAGTGTGTAAGGAAAGAGAGGAGACTGGTAAGTTAACGGAAAGAGAGGGACAGCATATAAATGAATATTTCTCGACCTTGTGATGCCTTAAATTGTACAATCTGTTGACCTGGCATTAGAAGAAATCATTTTATTCTCTAAATAAATCCAATTTAGAAGCCTTCTTGTTTTTCTCTCTAGGCCATAAGTAAGTCTAGTATTTCTCAAAGTTCATTTATTTCGAAATAAAAAAAAATGTTACTGTCACATTATATGGAAAAAAAAAATCATGGTTTAAAATTTACCTCCTAAAATGGCTTGATTCATAATTAATGATGCAATTAGGAAAGAAAGCAATGCTTTTAGATAAAATAAAAGATGCTTATATTCTGTGTGCAATTTTAACATAGCTAAAGATTAGAAAAAAATAAATTTATAAACGTCCAACAATATAATGACAAGCCAACTTAGATAAACTTTAATTTTGAGAAGTAAACTTTTAAGGATTTAAACTGTGAAAAATCATAAATTCTTAGTCTTCATTTATGTAAAATAGATGAGATTTCATTTACTGTTTCTTCAGATATGGCACAACTCCTTACAACTAAAAACTAGAAGCTTCAGGATCAAATCTAGGATTTCCCATAAACTTACTGTCTGAGTCCTGGTTTTTTAACCTTCCAGGCATCATTACTGTTAACTATAAAATGGTAGAATAATGCCTGTCATATTTACCTAAAGAGATTTGCTGAAGGGCGGCACCTGTGGTTCAGTGGGTAGGGTGCTGGCCCCATATACTGAGGGCACGTTCAAACCTGGCCCCGGTCAAACTACAACAAAAAAATAGCTGGGCGTTGTGGCTGGTGCCTGTGGTCCCAACTACTCGGGACGCTGAGGCAGGAGAATCGCCTAAGCCCAGGAGTTGGAGGTTGCTGTAAGCTGTGTGATGCCACAGCACTCTACCAAGGGCAATAAAGTGAGACTCTGTCTCTACAAAAAAAAAGAGATTTGCTGAGGAAAAAATTAACAAAATTGGGCATTGTAATATTTCAATGTTTGTGGGTGGCTCCTGTGCTCAGTGAATAGGGTGCAACCCCATATACCACCGGTGGCGGGTTCAAACTGCAACAAAAAAATAGCTGGTCATTGTTGCAGGTGCCTGTAGTCCCAGCTACTCGGGAGACTGAGGCAAGAGACTGACCTAAGCCTAAGAGCTGGAAGTTGCTGTGAGCTGTGACACCACAGCACTCTACCCAGAGTGACAAAGTGAGACTCTGTATCTTAAAAAAAAAAAAAAAAAATACATATATATATATACACACACACATATATATATTTCAATGTTTGAAAAGTTACATAAATAATATATTTCAAGATAAAAGTGGAACAGTTAGAAATGTTAGCATTCTTGAAGATTTTGTGTATATACCAAATCTCACTGAACTACATTTAATTTTAGTACTTTTTAAAGTGGTATTTTATAAAAATAAAATTTCTTGGTATCCAGGGCAAAATTCCATTGCTAAATTTCTAATGCTCATATCTCAAGTTACTTCACAAACAAAAATGGTCCTGGGCAGCACCTGTGGCTCAAAGGAGTAAGGCGCTGGCCTCACATACCAGAGGTGGCAGGTTCAAATCCAGCCCCAACCAAAAACTGCAAAAAAAAAAAAAAAAAAAAAGTAACAGTGGTCTTACAATTCCCCTAGTCTTTTCTAATTAGGGTCATGCACTGAACACATTACAAGTATGGGGGACTCTAGGTTTCTCAGTAGAAACTGTAAAACAGAAGACAGAGACTGTACACTAGAAAACAGAAGCTTTCACTAGGATGGGTACCTAAGAAATAGTATGGCCTGGGCAGGGTGGCTCAGGCTTATAATCCCACCACCTGGGGAGGCTAAGGTAGGAGGATTGCTTGATGCCAAGTGTTAGAGACTAGCTTGGGCAACATAGCCAGGTCCTTTCCCTACAAAAAATAGAAAAAAAACAGCTAGGCATATTATGTGCACCCACATTTCTAGCTACTCAGGAAGCTGAGGTAGGAAGATGACTTGAGCCCAGGAGTTAGAGGTTACAGTAAGCTACTCAAGCCACTGCACTCCAACCTGGGCAACAGAGCAAGACCTGTCTTTAAATTTAAAAAAAAAAAAAGACAGAAACCATATCATTGTTACATGTGCCCATAAGCTGTTATTTACCACTTCCTTCCCAGCTACAAAAATAAGACTCAAGGGTCCTGAAATGTTTCAACTCTCTTATTCTCAAACATCTGCTTTATAACCAGAAAGTTGAAGGATACAAACATTTCTATTCACAATTAATCATAAATAAATTCCTCAAAATAGATAAGTTAATATCAAAATGTTATGCTCTTATTGGAATTATAGCCCAAATCATCACCCATAAATCAGAAAGGAAATATATCACGTTTTTTAATTCATTCTAGAAAATGACCCATGAATTTATGTAGTCAATGTTCAAATACATGCAAAACATCGATATCTTGATTTGCCACCACTATTTGGACTATGGAATGAATATGTAAAAGTGCCAAGGAAATCCTCCTGTATAGTAACATTATGTTCCTGCAGAAAACAGGTTTCTTCTTTGATGAATTTTATCTAAGATTGTTGGTGTAGTCACCCCTCCATACCTAGGGCAATAATTCCAAACTTCAGCCTGAAAGTAAAACAACTAATACAAGATAGAGAATAAGAGACTGTTTTAAAGTTGCCTGATAAAAGTTAGATGTCGAAGCAAATACATATGTGTATGTATATCCAGTAGAACCTCTGTAAGTTTACTACACAAGGGACTATAACAAAGTGGTCCAAATACGGAAGTGGTCAACATGAGGAACTAGTCCTTACTGCACATTAAGAATGTATAGTGCACGTCCTGTCTATGAAAATTAGGTCAACTTAAGGAGGTAGCCAGCGTAGGGAGGTCATCAGCTATGGAAGTTCTACTGTATATAAATCACTTATATAGAAATAGATAACCAAAATGGTACAGTATTGAATTTATGCTGTGTATCCAATGCCATGTTAAGTGTAAACTTTTCATTTTAACATAACTACATTTACTAATTATCTCTTAATAATTCCAATTTTAAACATGAAGAGCATGATTGAAACCTGCTTTCATATAACATATAAACCAACACCCTGGGTTGGTATTATTTTGGCTAGATCACTATACAGATGGCTAAGTAAAATTATGCAGAATATGTTGGTGTTTTTATTCTTTTGGTCTTCAGCATCTATGGAAGCAAAACAAAGTTTACTCAAAATAAATAAAAGCAAATATGTGTGCTCATTACGTTCACTTACATGCCACTTCCAGAGACGCGTTTCGACTCACTGCTTCCCCAAGATAGTTCCTTGCAACACAAACGTAGCTTCCTTCATCCGGTTTACTTCTACGTCCATGGACAATGCGCAGGAAGAATAAGGATCCACTGGGCAGAAGCATCCTGTGGGAACGGGGATCATCCTTGTCCGTCTCCACCCGCTCGCCATCCTTGTACCACTCAATGGTGGGAGTTGGCCGGCCCTCTGCCTTGCAGTTCAGAGTGGTGGGCTCTCCCTTAGAGACGATGACATCCGAAGGGTGCTCCACAATCCGCGGAGGAAAGTCTTCTTGGCGAAGACGAGATCCTGAAAGCATGACAGAATGGAGACAAGCTTTACTCCTTTTTTTATCTACATCTCCTATTTATTTCACTTAGGTTCATGAAGTTGATGTTAAACTGTTCAAGTCTTCAACTGAATTACTGAATATGCTTATTTTATCTACATTTCACTCTGTTGTTCTTTAGGTGTCCCCTAAGTCATCCCAACTCCCTTGTGGAATGTGGCAATATAATAATAGCAATAAATTAATATGTTAATTCTAATGATTTAGGTTTAACATGTTCTATGCATCATGGTGAGCTAGAGTAAAAGACAGCAAGTGATTTTCTTTTGGGACCAACCTGTTGGAATGGGAACCAAGATGAATAATAAAACTAATTCCCAGGGCGGTGCCTGTGGCTCAAGGAGTAGGGCCCCGGCCCCATATGCTTGAGGTGGTGGGTTCAAACCCAGCCCTGGCCAAAAACCAAAAAAAAAAAAAAAAAAAAAAAACGAACCTAATTTCCCATCCTCAAAGTGTTGACCCTAAACTGGGGAAGAAAGACAAGTGGACAAGTGCCTAGAACCCACACAACATGCTGGTCCTGTGTCACCAGACTTTAACACAAAAAGAGACCCACAAGTTATGTACAAATATTAACACTATATATTGTGAGTACACGGTCCCTAAAGCAAACGAGATGTTTACAGAATACAAAAGTAACAATAAAAACCAAAATAAAAAAGAAGATGCCAAAGTATTCAACTATGAAGGGCCCATTATAGTTTGAAAGTCAGTAACATATTCTGAAATGTAAAAGGTCTGGACACGTAGGCATAGACTCTGATCTTACAATACATCGAGAGTTTTATGAACTTTTCATGTTACAGGCAGGTGGTATGCTACAGTCAGTCACCTTGTTTGAGTATCCTTCTATGTGGTATTGATAGACAGTTAACTATGTTCTCCTCACTGCAAAAATTATTCTACTGTTAAAAGTAATAAAGTCAATTGTCCATGCCAGTATGTTGGTATTTATTACATTATATTAAATAGTTCCCTACCTTAGTAGGCTTTGGGCCTTGATAAGGCATGAACAAGACCTGAAATACACTAATACTTATTAAATGGAATAAATATAATAGATTCATATAAGAAAAAAGAGGGGAAATATCAAGGCCATCTAACAATATGATTTGGAATGAGCACTCAGAGAAACTCACTCATTTATCATCATTATGTAAAATAAACTGTGACATAGAGATGTTAGTGTTGTCACATCAGGATATTCTTCCAGTAACTTTACTCTCACTGTCATAACTTCAAAAGAACACCCACAATCTAAAAGTAAGAAGTAAAACTATAAAACAAATTATTGTGGCCTTGCAATAAGCAAAATCTTCTTGGATGAGAGGTCAAAAGCATAAAGGACAAAAGAAGAAACAGATAAATTGGACTTCGCAAAATTTATCAATGTTTGTGCTTGAATGCACACATCGACAAGTAAAAGACAACCCAAAAAATCTGAAAAAATGCTTTCAAATGATATATTGGATAAGGAATATATGGAAAAAACTCTTATAACTCAATAAAAGTATACATAACCAAAATTTAAAATAGGCAAAGGATAAGAAGTTAAACAAATTTGGAAAGGAAGTTAGAAGTTAGACAAATCATCAGGTAGCACATGAAAAGATGCTTACAGTCACTAGATGTTAGGGAAACACAAACCAAAACCACAGTGAGGTATATTCCACACTCACTGGGACAGCTATAATAAAGAAAAAATGTAAAATAAGAAGGGTCATGATATGAAAAAGGTAAAAGCCTCACACATCGCTGGTGGAAATATAAAATGGTCACTTTGTAAGAAAATCTGAATGCTTCTGAAAATGTCAAACATGTTTTCATACAAACCAATAATTCCATTCCAAAGTACATACTCCCCCATCTGCATATCCACACAAAAATGTCTGCATGACTATTCATAGCAGTATTATTCACAATAGCCAAAAAGGTAAAAATAACTTTTAATGTCCATCAAGTGAATGGATGATGATGAATGAATAACTATCCAAGGTAAATAAATAAAAGAAGGTATATCTATACAATGAAATATCACTCAGCCACAAAAAAGGAAGAAAGTATTAACATAGGTGAACATTGAATACGTGAATGGAAGCAGCTAGTCACAAAGGACTATATAAATGCTGCTATCATTTCATGTGAAATATCCAAAATAGAAAAATTATAAAGATAAAAAAGTACAGGGTATTGCCCCCAAAGTCACCTGTGATGTAGTCATACCTAGGGAACATAGAAAATTGTATCTAAATGTACCTTTATTTACAAAATATGCATTACAAAATTTTATGAAGAGATGGCCAAGAGGGAGAGAATATTTAGGGCTTGGGGGAGGAGGACAGAGAAGTTACTGCTAACAAGGTGACATTTCTTTTAGGGGTGATGAAAACAATGTAAAATTGATTATGGTGATGGTTGCACTGTCATGCGAATGTAATTGAAAAACTATTGTACTGTACATATAAAATGGATGAATTTTATGATATGAATCATACATTATATCTCAAGAAGTTTTGTGATACTGTGAACAAGTTTAATATAGGGTATGTAATGATTTGTATACACTCCTAACCACAACTGGGTCATTTTCTTCATTTCTAATTTTAGACTTTAAACATGATCATCAGGCCTACAATAGCTATTTAGAGCATAAAATAAAGTTAAAAGTTGTTACCACCCAGATATATAGAGAGATTCAGAGGTGGATAGGTTAGAGACATAGAAAGACAAATATAAATGCATAAAAATACAGATATAATCTAAATTTTAATTAGATTATATCATTTAATTAATGATTATGTCATTTAATTAATTAAATTATGATCTCCCATAAATTCACATAATCACCCAACTGTCCTTGAGACGGAGTGAAGAGGATAAGACTTAGGTAATTCTATTAATTGTTTGAAATTGTGTATAAAATTGGGTATGATTGTGCAAGGTGGGGGTTAAGTAGTGGTAGTAGAGGCTGGCATAATTTACATCAAATTTTCAAAGGTGTCTTAAAAATACAAAAGGCTGGTCATTTGCATAGTTTAAGTTAGAATGTAGCACTAAACTACAGGGTATTGTCTGTTATTGGCAAAAACAACTCTATGATTTGGTCAAAAACCAAAACTGATTTGTCAGCCTAACTCATTGGGTCCACAGAACTGAATAGTAGAGGGGGCTGCTCATCACAAGACAGGCCATGAGAGTCTAACCCTATGGATTTGACCAGGTATACTCCCTCAAGGAGTAACACAACGATGTGATGAATGCTTGAGGTGATGAATACCCCAGTTGCTCTAAGTTGACATGATGTAAGATTGTATCAAAACATCACATGTAGCCCATAAATATAAACAACTGTTATGGAGGGTGGATTGCCTCAACACAGGAGTTCTAGACCAGACTGAGCAAGAGTGAGACTCTTGTCTCCACCAAAAATAGGAAAAAAAGAAAATAACTAGCCAGCTTTGCAATGGGTGTCTGTAGTCCCAGCTACTCCATAGGCTGAAACAAGAGGATATCTTGAGCTCAAAAGTTGAGGTTGCTGTGAGATAGGATACTCAGCACTCTATCCAAGAGTAAGACTATCTCAATAAATAAATTAATTAACATTTTTTAATGTGTTCAAGTAATAGGAAAAAAAGGAAAGAAAAAAAATATGACCCCCCCAACGAGTAACACAGACACCTTCAAAAAACATACTGGAAATATAGAGGATTTGGGGCCCAACTGCAGACCTGTGAAAGCCAAATCTGAACTCTAACAAGATCCCCCCACGGTTGTGTGCTCACGCTGAAGGTGGAGAAGCCCTGCTCTAATCAGCTTTCTATGACCCTAAGCTAAGAATGATTTTATACATTTAAAATGTTGTTAAAAGAATGAGAGGAGAAAAGAGAAGAGGAGAAAGAAGAAGAAAGAAGAGGAGGAAGAAGAAGAGGAGGAAGAAATGGGAAGGAAGGTGTGTGAAGATGGAGTAGTTACCATCTTGCCCATTCCAGAGAACGTTCCCCAACCCACTTCCAGAGAGTATCTCATTACCATTTTCTATTACTAAGTTTACTTTTACATTTATTTTATATGAGACCACAAAACTCTTTTCCAAATTTCAGATGAAAAATTTACTTTGACAGCCCTGTTAACGTCCATATAATGAGAAATAGTCAGGACCCCTATCAGAAACAGGCTAAATAAGTGTCAGCATAACTATCTGCAATTCTAACTTTGCATGTGGCTGATGCCATGTTGAGCAACTTCTTAGATCTCACTTGTTAATTGGGTAATCAGTCAAGGTTTAACTTCAGAAATGGTATCAACTCTCCTTAGCAATTATACATGAAAGATAATGGAAATTAGTCAGAAGATCTATGGATGAACATCCAAATATTGACTTTTACAGTTTAACCTTGATTTCCATACTTGAATGTCCAGTAGAGTTAGAATTAGAACTCAATACCTAACTCAAAATGTGGCATTAAAAATTGATTAGAGGCACAAATAAAGTTTGCAAATTGTATTGATTCTAGAATGATTCCAAAATCTTCTAACGTTGATTTCAATAAAATGAATCACATGGATGGCACTAGTCATAATTTAACCAGAAAACACCTTCCTCCTTCTCAAAGTGTGATTCTCAGACAGCCTGCACCAAAATCATCTGTGACTTTTTCAAACACAAATTCGCATGTCATCCCTGCCTAGCACCATGCTAATCTCCTCTGTTTGTTCCACTTGTGTATATCCACCACAAAAGCAAGCATGGGGATAATTTCTAAAATACAGATTCTTGGACTCCATCAGAGGCATTAGAAATTACCCGTGAAAGAGCTTAAGAAGCTTAGCAGGCTTATCAGGAGAAGTTCCCTACTTTGACCTAACTAGACGTAAGCATTCCACAACAGCAGCAAATCAGCCAGCCAGATGCAGGCATCTTTGAATAGTGTTCTAAGCACCCAAATTTACATAATAGATTATTTCTGCTCCTCAGAGACTCTCAAACAATGTTTTTGTAATGATTTCTTTTGCAAAATATTTAATTTTTTTTTAAAGTTGAGTGGTTTATTCTTCAAATCTTTGAAGGTAAAGTATAAATTATAATCCATGAATATAGTTACAATTGTATTTAGTCAATAACTCATTGCTGTGAGTACCATGGAACTTTTGTTTTTAGGAAATGATTTCAATTATATAATATAATGAAGGGGAACAAAAAAACAGAATAACACTTGTTGATTTTGTTTCAAGTGTTTCAAAGTAAAATGTCCCTGCCTCATTATTCTGTTAGATTATAGTATTTCCTTGAACTTTGCCTTTATTTACATCCACAAACTGGGTACCCCTGTTAATCATTGGTCCCTGCATAAGTTAAGCAATGCAATTTAAACCTTGGGAATTTTTTTGCTGGCAGAAGAACTTTTTGGCAAATTAGGAATAGAATGTGAAATACAATTCCTCCAGCAGTTTTTTTATTCAGGGTCTGGTTAAGCCTTCCTTTATTAAAATACACGTAACACTGTGTCTTACTTTATAATGACTATGTTGCTTTTAATAAAACATTTTCCCCCAGAATTATATGAATAGAATTAATCCAGTAAGAAGCTTAGGATTATTCTAATTTTAAACGTGACCACAGATACCACCTGATTTGGAATGTATGGTACTATTTGAAAGGTGAAGGTTGCTTGACACATCACAATAAGAAAAAGGCAGCAGTGTGGTAGAAATAATGGACCTGGGTCATTTTGCAGCTAATATTTATGTCTTACTTGTACCAGTTACAAAGCAGAACATCAAAGTCTCATGTATCTGGCTAGGAGATTTAAAGAAATCATATATATAGATCACCAAGAAGGTAGTAGTACTCAGTGTATCTGTTTTTTCCCTTCTATAAACCACTACAAATATTATTCCCCAAATTTAGCCCATGAAACTCTAATCATATCACCAAGTGATTCTCTTTGCTAAGGGCTATTCTTGCGTTAATAATTTAATGTTTGATGGCAAAAAAAAAAAAAAATTACTAATTTAGGGTCGCAGCTGTGGCTCAAAGGAGTAGGGCACCGGCTTCATATGCCAGATGTGGCAGGTTCAAACCCAGCCCCAGCCATAAGAAAAAAAAAATTAGTAATTTAACACTTGAAACATTTTAGCTCGGCTAGCCCAACAGAGTTATACTAGATTTCAAAAGAAAGTAGTTACTGATTTCTTGTTTGTCAAAATAAATCTTAATCAAAATTTTTTTCCACTGATAGAAACATTTCTCAGTGGTACTGAAAATGCTGTCCTCATTGATTAGTGAGCTAAAGTAATTTGCAATGAAATGGAATTAATGGATCGCTCTATCCCTCCATCATTCCATCAAGTCTGTCCTTACAACTCTCCCATCCTCAAAGTCTTCATGATGACTAAATTTCAATGTACTTCCCTTTTGAGGGAGAAGGGAATAGCAAAGGGTATGAGATTTTTTTTTTCCTTGGTTGCAGCCATCACTGTTGTTTGGCAGGCCCGGGCTGGATTTGAACCAGCCAGCTCAGGTGTATGTGGCTGGCACCTTAGCCACTTGAGCCACAGTGGCGATTTTTTTTTTTTCTCGAGGTCCTATGATGTGATAAGAGTGGCGAGAGGTCAATTTTGACCCATTTTGAGCCTTACTAGAACTTCTTCAGGAGATTTTCTAATTTTCTGTTGACCTAAATAAATTTAGAAGATTTCCATTCCTTCTGGAAGTATGGCAATGTTCTGTTAATAAAACTAAGTTTAAATTAGAAATATCATCAATACTGAGACCTAGATATATGGCTTATTATTATTTTTTTCTTTTACAGAATTACAATATGGCTTTTCAATGTCCTAAAACTAAAGGCTTATTGTGTGAAAAGGAATTGACGAGGAGTAAGAGGTTTCTTGCTAAACTTAAAAGGTAGCCTTGATCCTGCAAGTTTCCTGGTATAAAATACAGAGTCCTGCAGTGTCCCTATAACCTACATACCAGGTCCAAGAGGCAGGAGACTGACCTGTCAGAGGCCTCTTATCCCCAGTCTCCATTTTACAGAAGGGGTGGAATAAATGGAGTGCCAAAGAACTGAAGTTTCTTTCCCAAACCTGAGACTACAAGGTCATAGTTATCTTAGCTATCAGTCCAAGTGCTATTTTCAAGATGACTTTTTCTTCTCTATACCCCTCCTTCTTACCTATATATTAGAAGTCTTCAATTGAAAGGCCCAGGTACCGTATTTCACTTGTTTTTTGTTTCATTTTATTTTGTTCTAGCATTTTTTTCTGAACCATCATACGTTTAGTTTCATGAAGTTAAAGTAATTTTAATCACTTTAAAAAATGCTATTACATTTCTGGCTGTCCACAGCCACACTCGTGAGCCATTGACTTCACCTGAGCAGGTAGGCACCAGACACAGAGCACCAGCATCCTGGGTGAATGCAGGATTGGGTTGTATAAGGTAGAATCAGTAGATGAAGGCAATTACAAAGGTAAACCTCTGGGGAGATGTAGGTAACACTGAAGAGAAATTTTAAAATCTCTAACCTGGGGCGGCACCTGTGGCTCAAGGAGTAGGGCACCGGGCCCATATGCCGAGGGGTGGTGGGTTCAAACCTGGCCCCAGCCAAAAACTTCCCCACCCAAGGAAAACCCACTAACCTGGAAGGTTCCCAGAACATTGATAGGGGTAATTTTCTTCCTAAGAAATAACAAATTAAGGTCATAGATATTAGAGGCAGAGAAGAGTGGATGGGCAATGAAGAGAGGGTGGTCAAGGAGTGCACGGCCAACATGAAGTGAAATAAAGTTCTGGTGTTCCATAGCAGAGTGCCCACAGTTAACAGTGATATGTTATATAGTTCAAAGGAGCTAGAGGAGAGGACTTGAATTGTTCCCAATACAGAAGTGATAAATACTCTCAAAGTGATGGCCACCTCAAATAACCTGACTTGATTCTATGCATGTAATAAATATCATATATACTCTAAAAATATGTACAATATTATGTCAATTTTTAAAAAAACAGCAAAGAAATATATAATAGGTAAAGAAAGCTTCCATTGTGATACCTGGTATATTAGATGTGTAGAATTTTAGCACCAGGCATACTCCCTAGGTATGCTGAACAAATGGTTTGTAAATTTGATACATAATAACTCTTTGCATTTTCTCAATTATTTTATTGAAATAGGTTATAACAACACTGATAATTTTACATTATGAAAATCTTGACAGCACGACATCATTTATATATAAGAAGCAACCATTTTTGGTTACTTCCCACTGAAGTTTAAAAAGTATTTGGGGATCTCAAACAAAATGTGTTGAGGGCACAATGTCTGAAATTGCCTCTTATCTGTAATTTTAATGGGTGGTCAAAACAAAATATTTTTTTCCTTTTCAAAGCAACATATTTTCCTTGAAATCTGTAAGTTGCACCTACATGAGATTGTATATCCTCAAATTAAGGCTAGACCTTTTATAGTAAAAGGCCCAAATCAAAGAAAAATATAGTAATCCCAAAGTTGAAAGAAAGAATTTCTCTTGAATGGTGGCAATGGCCAAATGATTCTTGTCATCAATATTTTAATATTATACAATAACTTGCTGAAATTCTTTTCTGAAACTTTGATCTTGGGAGCAAAGGAGGTTGATAAAAGATGGTTGAAAACAACTTGGACCTATCATATTTTCTTTGGCAATGGCACTCAAAGTTGACCCATCAGAACAGAGGTAACAGCATCACATCTCTGGGGAGGTAAGTGTAGGATACACATCTCAGTTCACTTTTACTTTATCAATGTGTGTAATTAAAACATCTTAAACAAGACTTGTGCTATGAAAGAGGTCAAAAATAGGCCATGTCTAATCAGCTACAAATAGTTCTTAAACTTGGAATAAAAAGTTTATTCCAAATTTTTGGAATCTTGCAGAAAATTTTTGCATTTGAATTTGTCCCTCATTTTATGCACTATATTAAAATAATATATAAATATAAAATTAAGGTAACATTTTTCAGAAAAATAATTTTTTCTAGTTTTATCCTGTAATGTGTAAATCATTACAATTTCTATATGACATCTGTCTTAAAGTTATACAACTGATCGGTTGCATTCGGATTGCAAATTGGAGTTACTTTAGTACATGAGGAGTATAGGTTACCTTAATTATCAGGATATGTTTCATTTAGGGATCTACTTTCTCTTTTTTTTTTTTTTTTTACCTAGTTATGATTATCTGCTGATGCCTTTTAAAAGGGAGTGATTCAAAGAAACTTTAAATTTCTTTTCAAGAGATGTCTTCTGTTTCAGAGCAAAATGACCACCAGATAACATCACCGCTGCAACAGAAATACTGAGTATACTTTTCAGTTAAAAGATTGTGTGTTCATAGAGTAAAAAAGAGCTTATTTTTCCTTAATGGAGAAAAGCAACAAATGGGAGTGCTATACATGCTTTAAAATGATCTTTTTCTGCTTGAATTATGTTTCACTAAAATATATGAGACTCGATTCCTCGAGTCTCTCAAAAAAACATCGGCAGTCTCTAGAAAAGTTATGAAAATGTTACTTTCCACTCAGTCCATTTACTTTGAAGCCTTATCAGATGAAGGATCAAATGAAACTGATCATCATCGGGTTTTCCCCAGTCATTACCATGAGAAGGTGGTGTTAACCTCCACCTCTCGAAATGCAGCGCTTTCTTGACACAAAGTAAAAGGCGTGGAGCGCATAGAAGTATTCTGGAGTATGCTGAAAGGAAATAAAATGTTGGCAGGCAAGGGAATAGAAATGTATAAAGTTGTAGCATTTGTGAAAGACAAGAATAATGATCCTTTAGGATAGGGTTGTATTTTTTTAATTGTAGTTACTTTTATCACCTAGTATTCAACACACCAAATCTGACCATGTGGGTTTTATAAACAAGCATCAACTTTAAATCTGGAAGGAAAGCAAAGTGCACAAAGTTTAAAAGAGTGCAGTGATATTTGTTTGATACTCCACATGGTATCCTGCTTTCAAAGGAGGCGAAAATGACTAAGTTTGGGTTTTCAGAGATAGACGAACTGCTATTGACAATTTTAAAAGAAAACATTGTTCCTGGTTACTTTTGTTATAAATTTCCATTATAAGTGGGAGAAAAAACAAACAAAATAATCTTTGAGTTTTATGTAAACTATTGAACTAGAAGCTTGAATGGAGTCCAGTAACGTCTGAGTCCACAGCTCCTGCCTCCTGGTGTGTGTGCCCCACAGTTCCCACCTCCTGGTGTGTTTGCCCTAGCCCTGTGCTCTTCTCTTCCTGCTTTTCCCTGGAGAACTCATTCCCTCTCACTGAGTCAAGCTAGTCTCTATAAAAGCAACAACTAACTCGCTAGTTTAGTGTCTCCAGCTAAGGAAAGCTCTAGGCTTTGTTCAGGTGCTCAGTTATCACCTCAAATTCTTTGAATCCCAAAATGGATCCCTCACCTCTCTGCTCCTGAACTCCATTCCCTTCTGTGCTTCCTGACATCATCTCCATCTTTCTTCATGGATTTAGTGGTCAAAAGTCCAGTTTTGACACTTACCTGTTGAGTTTATTTCACGTTCATTTTCATACCCATTTTTGATACATTTCTGTGTGTTCCTCCTTTTTTCTCCAGGTTTGTATCTCCCTCCCAATCCCATCGTTGCCCTCTCTGTCTGGACTCGCTTCCACGCCAGCATCATTCCAAAATCTGTAGTTTCTCCCTTCCATATATGTTCCCTGTTTTCCTCATCATTCCATTTCAGGGGGAAAAAAAAAACTTACGATTTTAGAACAGGTAGATATAGCTTTTCTTTAAACAAACAAAGAAGTAGGTTGGTCAGGTAAATCTTTTCAAGTTTTCATGGAGTATTCTAAATTCTTCATATTCCCTTAGACAGTAGAAAGCCATTTATTCAGCCAGCTGTGTTACTAATTGGACTTCTCTAAGTCCAGCCTAAGCAGCCAGGATTAAGCAAATTGCCTCATGAGTCTTATGATTAAGCAAAAACTCTGAGCCACCATGCCCTGGATAGGCATTTATTTGGACAGCATTTGCTCAGGCTGCCATGAGGTCTTTGCGACACTGATTTATAGTCAAAGATGCCAGAACATCATTTACTATATTAAAACTTGGCTGTGTTTCTCATTTTCTGAGTTTACTGCAAATTTGGAAAAACACATTGACTGCAGGGTGAAAAAATGAGATGCAGAACTCTCCGTTTCATTCACATACTCTGTGCCTGAGATATTTAGCTAAGCTTCCCAGACCGAAATTCCATCCCTGAACCAATTGCCTCAGATACAAATCTTGATATTGTAGGCATTGATGTAATCTGCTTGATTTTTCTCCTTTAATTTATGACCTCTTTTAAATAAAATTTAAAAATATTACCTATTAAATAGAGGCATTAATTTAACCTCTGAAAATTCCCTGTGAGATCATTAGTTTAAAAAAATATATATATGTATATATATATATATGTATATATATACTGTAATGGCATCAATGTGGTTAGTTCACATTTACTATACTCAGTATATATTTGTCTAGTATGTGTAATTTAAAACCAAATGTATAAAAAAGCTAAAAAATCATTTCATAGCAAACATATGTCTGTAGTCTGTAAAGTCCATCAACAATCAGGAAATGAGGGGGCTATATGTCTGTTGTCATTAGTTTACAACCAACTGATTTCTTTAATGAGCCTCTCTGGGGTTCAAAAAGGTATTAAACACCCAATGATCAGTCGTGGAAACAAGGCATGAATAAGGGTGCAACGTCTGACTTCGCCAGGCTCAATAAGCACCACCTTGATGTACTGATGGTTCCTAATGAAGACAACCACCACCAATTAGACCAGTGCAAATTAGGTTGAAAAATAAAGTGTTAAAACAGGAGCCAGGGACTGACCCTTCAATACTAGGTTATTTTTAGGTACCACTTAATGAGTCTCAGAACAGCAAAAAGTAAATGTTAGTGATTTTTCTTTACAACAATGAATCATTCTGTTTTATACTTTACATATTGCAGGCGTACATTTTTTTCCTTCTCCTTTTCCAAATTTTTCTGAAATCTAATTTAATACACTTTTAATTATGATCAACTTAGATCATAGAATATACAATTAGAAAAATGAGCCATGTAGTATATGTACATGTAGGGTCTACACAAATGGTGTCTGTAACTTCTGGATTCAGAGACCTCTTGTTCAGTCCTGGAGGGCAGATTATTTCTAAAGTAGAAGATACGGGGATTTTAAAAACATCATATTGTTTAGGAAATATTAAGAGTGACTACAAAAACTATCCACATATCCAAGTTTGGGAAGGATGAGGGTGGGTCAGCCCAGGTGTGGAGTGACCATGTTTATATTTATATCTATATGTTATTTACATTTATATCTGTGTGTTTATATTTACATTTATATCTATATGTTCTTCCTACATCAAGCACATTGTCTGAAGAACTATTTGCTCACAGAATTTTCTTTGATACATGAGGAATTTTACAACCCTTAATATACTTTTGCACAAGCCACTGCCTTCCTTCACATAACAAAAATAGAAATTCTTCCAGCCTGCACACTGGCAGGCAGCCCACGTTTGCCAGTACCACAATTATTTCTGAACGACTTGGCACAACCTTTAATGATATGCTTCTTGCATCACAGGATTCAATCTTCCATTTTTGCTCATCTCATCACTTTAGTCTCCAGAAGTTGTATCTGCCTGATTATTATACACAGGGGCATTCCTCCATGGCTGTCCTTAGAGTCTGCACCCTCCAGCTGACTTACAGGTGAGATCACCTTTGGATCTCCACTGGCTTAGTGCCCTTGGATGGCATCCAAGACAGAACCACCTTCTGCTGAATTTCACAGCTACGGCCAACGGTACAGTAATGAGGCTCCCTTGTCAATAGTCTTTGGATTATAAAGGATCGTATTCCCAAAGTGTCGAAGAGTATGTGTGTCTTTTAATTTCATTCCATATTAGTCTTTTCTTTAATAATTAGGGCCAAACAATATCCACCAAAATATATGATAGAGTTGATGATCTATAGTTTTTCGTTAATGAACAAGTACATAGACATCAAACACACACTCATATGAGCATAAACGCACTAACATGGGAGCAAACTTCTTCTCATTTTTCCCTCGAGGAGGAATCTGCCACTCAATATTAACATCACATATTCTGATATATTCTACTCCAGTGAGTATCTTATAAAAAAACAGAATGTACAGAGGCCAGGCATGGTGTCTCACTCCTGTAAACCTAACACTCTGGGAAGCCAAGGTGGATAGATGATTGCCTGAGCGCAGGAGAGTTCCAGATCAGCCTGTGCTAGAGTGAGACCCCATCTCTAAGAACAGCTGGGTGTTGTGGTGGGGGCCTGTAGTCCCAGCTACTTGGGAGGCTGAGGCAAGGGGATTGCTTGAGCCCAAGAATCTGAGATTTCTGTGAGCTACAACACCAGGGCATTCTACCGAGGGTGACAAAGTAAGCCTCTGTGTCAAAAAACAGAATGTACAATACATATGATTATACTATCAGATTAATACATCTGCTTTTTTTTAGTAGAACTATGCCTAGGCATCAACACAAGCCTCAAAATAACTATATGTTTATGAAGAGAAATACATGAACAAATATTTGGAAGCTTACTGCGTTCACGCCAAAGGAGGTTGATGCATGAGGGAAAAGACACAGGTCTACTGCTTACAGTCAACTATAGCTAACTCTGCGGAGGAGAGCTTTCCAATTCTTGGCAGAATAACAAATTCTTGAGCAGAGAGGGGATGGGGTGAGATTTTTTCTCCTGTAAGTAACTTAATGAATGAAGTACTAATTAACATTATGGCATTGATAAATGGACAGAGAGATTAGGGATGTACTCGATATTCAGACCTTCGCAGATGGACTGTCAAAGCCACATTAATTCCTATCTCATTGGAGCATCTGCTTCTCCCATAATCCACTGGCCCTTGATACGAACAACACAAACTGTTGTGACTCAATTCGATTTATATCAATCTAATTTCTTTTAATCCAATTTGTATTCCAATCTACTACCTTCTAATCACTTAAATCTTCAGCCTCCATCTGGTAAATTTTCTCTCAAAATTAACCAAGCAGATGCCTCCGCGATTGTCTTCCACAGTCAAGCTAATCAGACCCTCGCAGTGGCCCATAGAATCCACTGAATAGGTACGTGACTTACAGAGTTGCCTTTCCAGTTACAAACACAGGGAGGTAGGAAGACCATGTTATCTACCATTAATTGGTTCATTTACATAACACTGCTTGGGAAGAAACAGGAGGCACAAAAGCCAAGAGGAGAAAACTCCAGGAAGACAGCAAAATGTGCTCATTTGTCAAATGAGCCTCCCAATTGAATCTGTCTTTGTTTAGGTTAACAAACTGGGAGTGAGAAGATTATTTATTTCTGTATAGTCTAAAAAAAACTTCTGTACTCAGTGGAATTATAGAATTTTGTCCAATAATAATCATATGGAAATTTAAATTTGGTCAACCAATATGTCCTTAAAATTAACTTCTGAATTTCAGAATTATGCACTAATTTATGTGCTGAAGGGTACGTGACATTAAAAAAAAACAAAACAAAAAAACAGCCCCTGGCTAGCATTGACATTCACTGCCATGGAAGTTCCACTGTGGCCCATAATTAAGGTCACAGCTTAAGCATTCCCCTGTGAGCAGACTGGATAGCACTACCTGTGGAATAAATGACATTGTAGGGACACAGTAATTAGCAAAAGCAGATAAATAAATAAGCAACCCAGGACACATAAAGGCAAACACTATAGTAACCTACTTTTCACATGAGATTCATAAAACTATTTTCATTAATTTTTAACCAGATTGCTTGCATAATACATCTAGATAATACCTAGAAATGTTGCATTTTTTGTTTTTCAAATTTCAAGGCACCATCAAATTGGAAAATTAAAGTCTTCATGGTAGACAATATGAGGAAGGCTTTTGCTTTTAGATAAACCTGAATGATAATCCAAGTAAAGTATTAAATCTAGGACATTGTTGATCTTGGAGGGAAGGATGCATAAGTCAGTCTCATGTTTTGAAGCAGAAAAGGTCAATCTTCTTTCATAAGGCACAACATGAAGTATGTACAGTTGATTTGAAGGATTGTTAGGTAGACAGCTAGGAGCTCCTGTTCTCCTGAGGGACAAAGGTTGAGTGCCTGACTTGGCTCTATTCCACCTTAATCCTATCTAAACAACTTCCAGACCTGGAGAAGAAGTGTGGCCGGCAGCCCAGAGGGAGCTTCCCTTTGCCTTATTTTGGGGTCATTCCCTGGCCATGAGAACACCAAGAACAAGATCAAGATTTCCAAACCCAACAAATGAAGAATCTATTTCTATAATTCTGATTAGAGTGAAATACACAAAACAAGGCCGGCCGGTAGCCGCATCACTATGCATCCGAAATAACCAGAGAAATCCAGTTTGAGATATCAGAGGGCCCTATTGAATCCAGGGAGGGAGAGTTGAGGACACCAATCCACCTCTACCAGTCCTGAGTCAGCCAGGGGCACACACCACTCAGTGAATAAAACAAACCACTCTGCGCCCAGCTCTATCTCACATTCGCCTCTCTGAACTTTAGTTGTTCATCAGTGATGTGGATTGAACATTTTATTTGCTTCTACACATACTGTGTTCAGGATGCAATAAGATCATATCTACAAACCACAGCTTTTGAAATCTACATTGCAGTATTGACGTAAGACAATATAGCAAACCCTTGCACAATATAAACTCTGAACTTCAGTTTGAGATCCAGACTGAGGAATTGGGTACCTGGGCAAATTACTAACTCTCCTGGCACCTTGGTGTGAGGTGGTGATGATACATACACAGCGTGCTTAGATGAGTACCTGAGGCAAACTGTTCCAGTGAGATCTAAGTGTCTAAATGATAGGAGCAAAGAAAGTTGTCTTTGTCTTGTAAGTTCTCAAATAAATGGATGTTTATAAACAGTTCAGTAGCTAAAGAGCACTGCCTGTTTTCTCAATGACACTTTTCTTCTCAATAACAAAGACATATTGAATTGTAAGAATATAATTATTCAGGTACTGCAGTGAGAACTATCTATTATGAGTGGAAAGGAAATATAATTATCCATTCTTAATTGGTTTTCATATGAAAACAGCAACCTCAGTTATATCAATAGTGTTATTATTTGCTCACATTCATTGTGTACTATGTGCCAGACAGTATCCTAGGGCGAGGCAGTTCCAGTCTCATCATGTTCAGAGGTTTGTGCCCTGAAACTTTGATTAAACATCTTTTCCTCCCTGGGCAGTAAAATAGTTGAAGCCGGCATATCATGTCCTTCCTTGAATGCCTAGGGGGCTTATAAAACTGACTTAGAATTGTGAAAATATTGGTTGGAAGTATACGTTGATAACCTGGCCTTGAGAAGAGAGTGTAGATAGAAACTAGGAGAGTTTCTGGCATACCTGGAAATAATTCTATAAGCAGCTAAGGCACCAGTACACTCATCAAGAACACTGTGTCTATGCTATACAGCAGAGAGTAGCCCTTGATAGATAAGAATATATCATACATATATATATATATGAATAATATATTTACATATACATTAACATATATATGAACAACATATACATATTTATATATATAATGTATATATGAATAACCAAGAGGACCAGATGCTATTCTGAAAAACAAAACCTTTGAAAATTTAGACAAGACAGCAAGACTGAAAGGTCCAGTGATAACAGACCAAAGTCTCAGCTTCCATATCACCACAGTCCCAGCTCATGAATTCTCCTTTAAAATTTTATCCCTGGGCACCAAACCCCATCCACTGAAGCCGTAATTAATAAAGCTTGTTGGTAACTTCTGTACAATATCGGAAGAAATAATGTATTAATTATCCTAGAATTTCAGTTATTTGTAAAGAGCTTATTCCTTCTGCAAGATTTAACTTGTTAGTATTTCTGGTATATAGCACAATACCTTAGTACATGGAAATGTTTAACTCACTTTCAAAATTAAAATTCAGTAACAACAAAAATGATCAATTAAGTTACACTTTATTGAATTTTTAGGCATTGCATGCTTGCCCGAGATTACTTTATTTCATTCTTAGTAACACCTTTGCTTAATGATCACCGTTTCACAGATGTGGAATCCAGAACTTGAATACCTTGCATTGATTCACAGGAAACTGTCATTATCCACAATACTCAAGGTTTTCAAAACATAATGAAAAATTTTTGTGCTCTATTTTCAAAAGGCAATCATACATATTACATGTGTGCTATGTCTTCACTGGGTTTCTTTTTTTCTAAAGACAGCCCAGGAGACAGCACGTTTGTCAGGAAGGAGTGCCAGTTTGTTGAAGTGAACTGTTACAGGATCACTTTTGAAAGTTCCCATTATCTAATCCCTTCCTTAAAAACTTTAGCTTTCCCAGCTGAATGGCCTCTACAAAAATTTGCACTGATCAGTAACAGTTTGCTATAGTCTGTTAAATTAAAACCGAAAGCCATAATTTTGACTTTTTTTTGAAGAAACACCTGCAAAACTCAAAACTCTATAATTCAAGCCTGTAGTTTTACTTAAGGCAAATGACTGATGCTTCATATAAGTTTCTTTGTACATTATTGTGAGTCATTTTTTATTTAAAGTGGTATGATTTTTATATTAGAAATATAAATAATCTATTTAAACAGTTTTATTTAATTTTCAGGGCAATTATTTGTAAAACTTGTATATCGTTTCGTTTTGAAATAATTTATAGGTGGTTAGTGATGCCTAGTTTGACATGAAAAGAAAATCTATTTTTCCTCCAGTTGATTGTATTTACATTTAAAAATCTTGGTTAGTTAAAAAGGCAAACATAAAGCATAAAAAAAGAAAAAATGTACCTTGCTGTGAAATGTTTTAAAAATGTTTTAGTACCACATATGCTGAAATATCTCCTTCCCCCTAACAAGTTTTAAACATTTAAATTAGCTACTATATTTGAAGCAGGCATATCATGTGCTTCCCTGAATGCAAATAAGAGTAAATACAACTAAATCTGAAAAATCAAAGAATGTTCCTAAAACAAGGCCAAAACCACAAAACAATACAATGAAATGAGAACAACCACTGATGAAGAAAATATAGATTTTATATCTTGTATTTTATGACACAGTAGAAAAATTCATTCAAATAAAATTGGACCTTGTGCGCCTATATCAAAACATCACATGTACCCTACAGATAAATATAACTGTTAAATACCCTTGATAATTAAAAATAAAAGAAAATATATACATTTATAATATAAAAGAAAACTGCAAGAAACAAAATATGTCCAAACTTTTTTCCTTTTTTGAAACATATTTTTTAAGTCCAGGTAGGATACCATAAGAAATAGTAGTTTATAATCAAAGTATTCCTTCTAAAGAAATATATAGGTCATATTTTGTTGTATATTATTTAACAAAAATAAAAGTTACTTTTTTCCATTAGTTATTCCCTTTGGGGGGGGGGTCACTGAGTAAAGGAAACAGAGTAAGGTCCAACGCTGCTTCAGTGATCATCTTAGGGCACCCCTTCCCCACCCATCTCCAAATCCTTGATCTATGAGAGCTGTCCAGAAATCGTCCAGCCATGAAATATGAAAAATAGACACATACATGGCTGGATACTTTCTGGATAACTCTCATTCTTATCCTACAAGGATAGGAATCCCAAATAATCTCAACAGGTGGTGTCCAGCCTCTGTGACAGAGGAAAATCATTGCTTTCAAATTTAAAATTTTACTGATTTTCCAATTTCTTTATTACTAAAATTTGCTAATACTTTCACCTTAAGTATTCCAATTTCTACATACCATTCTATTGTACCTTTAGATACAGACACAACAAAGAAAAAAGTACCATCAAGTTAAATTCCCAAGAAAGACAGAATCCCACATAAATCTGATAGATCATTCTACAATGCGAATAGCAAGTGCCATCGTATAAATTATAATGCTATTATTTAAAGAGATGCATGTGATGTATATGTGTATCTATGGCTCACTGGTCAGAAGCAAAATGACTCTTCACCTTTTATATATTTACTATTTTCTTTTTTATTTCACATTTTTAAAAATGCTTTACTTTTTTAGAAAGAACCAATTGTTGTGGGTTTTTTTAAATTGCAGAATATTAGGGGGAGCATATGTTTTGTTTACGTACTTCAGAGATTGAGTAAAAGTTATACACCTAAGTGTGCCCTTCACCCAAATAGTGTGCACTGTCCCCAACAGCTTTGAATTTATCCATCCCCTGGGTCCCCTCCCTCAAGATTTATTTTCATTGAGATTTACTTCCAAATGTGCCCTTAAGTGTTGATAAATTAGTTCCAATTTGGTATTGAACACATGTGTTTGTTTCTCCATTCCTGTGACATTTCACATGGAAGAACGGTTTCCAATTCTCTCCAGGTTGTCCAAGAAGGTAACTAACTAGATCACTATATTCGTACTGAGTGGTACTTCATAGGATGCATACTTCATATTTTATTGATCCATTCATGTATTAGAATGGCATTTGAGTTGTTTCCATATCTTTGCAATTGTGAATTTGGCTGCTGCAAACATTCTAATGCAGATGTCCCTATTATAAAAATGCCCTTTTCTCCTTTGGGTATTAACTCAGCAGTGAGATAGCTAGATCACATGGTATGCCTACTTTTAGTTATTTAAGGTACCCCATGCAATTTTCCATAAAGGTTGCACTTATTTGCAGTCCCACCAACATCTCATAAGAGTTCCTTTCTCTGATAATTAAAGACTATGAGCATTTTTTCATTTGTTTGTTGGCCATTTGACTAAGAAAGCAATGTATAAACAATTACATGCCCACACAGACACAAATATTTTCTAGCAAGGTGAGGAGAAGAAGTGGGAGAGGGGAAGGAGTTGGTGGGATCTCACCTAATGTGCATAGGTTCTGGTGAAGGGCTCTTCTACAACTTGAACTTTATGTTGAAAGTGAGAACAACGTAACCAAAAAAATTTTACCCTCATATTAATTTGAAATAAAAATAAAATGAGTTCTTTTCTCTCTGCATCCATGTCAGTATCTGTTGTCTGGGCCTTTTTAATACAAGCCATTCTTATTCCAGTTAGATGATACCTCATTGTGGTTTTGATTTGCATTTCCCTGATGATTAGAGATGCTGAGCATTTTTCATGTCTTTGAAAAGTTGCTGTTCGTGTCTTTTGCCTACTTTTTAATGGGATATTTTGGTTGTTTCTTGATGATTTGTTTGAGTTTCTTTGTAGATTCTGGTTATCAGCCCTTTATCAGATGTCTAGCATGCAAATATTTTTCCCCCATTCTGTGGGTTGTCTATTAGCTCTTGTATCCTTGGCTGTGCAGAAACTTTCTAATTTGATCAGATCCCATTTCCTTCTAGGGCTCATTTTCTGGCTAGGTTTTAATGTATTCCACTTTTCAGCCATGAAATTTTAAGTGGTATAACAGAAACATAACAGAAACTTTTACTTGAAAACAGTGAAAATCCAAAATGTGACATTTTTAAGTCTTTCTTGTTAAGACTGGATAAACATCCAACATTCAGCACTTTAAGTTTTGGGGAAAAAAAAAAAAAAGGTGGCTACACTTTCATCTTACCCTGCCCTTAGGGACATTTCTGCTGTGCTGAAGTATTATTACTTCTGCAAAGGAATGGATTAATTCATTCATTCATCATTTATTTACTTATAGGTAATATTCCAGTGACTAATAAACATCCCAGAGAGGGGAAAAACATTAAAGATGATGTTTTCTCCAGTGAGAGTTACTCCAAAAATGAGAAAGAAATACAAAGTCATAAGTTCGTTCACCCAGGACACATTTTTTTTTAATGCAACTAGCTATCTTAGTTCTTCTCTCATACTAAAGGAAACATCTGTCAGCCAACCAGCTGAACTAATAAACACCACAATGTGTTAGAAAAGACTGTGCTTGGTTCATTCAAAATATAATGGATAAATACAAAGACCCTCTCAGGAATGTAACTAATTGCATTAGTGGGCATTTGCGGGGAAACAGACACATAAAAAATTATCTTTTCCTAACTACTTCTTTTATCTTCTAGAGTTAGAGTCAAGCAGAAGAGGGTTTATATTAAAACTGAACCTTAAGAAAAAAGATCAGAGATTTCCCTTGCTTTTAAAGTGTGACATTTAAAAAGCAGCCCTCACAGGTATAGAGAACAAAAAATGCATTTACCTTACCTACGGATATTTGTACAAACAATCAGAACATACTTGAATATTTAGGCTAAATCTAAATTTAAATTTGCATTTATAATTCATAAATTTTCATGGTGGTAGTGATCAAAATGAAATATGAACGTCACCTGCTTAAACAGAACGTGTTCATCTGCACACAGAGCATTTTGATTTGTAATGTAAATGGAGAACGCTTATATTGGTATTAAACAAATTATATCGCACTTGGTTATCAAAATAGCTAGTGTTAAATAAGTTAAAATGTATGATCTAGTTAACAAACCACATTTATCACTTACTCCTTGTCTTTTTGAATGACTTTAGATCATAATCACTAACTAGGCATAAAGCTTCATGACTCCACATCATTTTGCATTTAGTGACGGGAATTACATCAGGCCCCTGCGACAGTCCTATCTGTTCCTCTTCAATGCGAGGGTCAAGCTGTGCAGTCCCCAGAAAGTAACATCAAATAAGACAACTTAATAATGCACTAGGGAGGAAATCACTTAATATTCATGTTGACAGAAAAGAAGAGAGATGAATCACAGGGACTTTGTACTCGGAAGGAGGATTCAGGAAGGTCCTAGGTTCCAGTTCAGGAAAGTTGATTGCTTTAAAGTAGTTCACAGCAGCCCTTTGATGAAATGCTAAGGTTTACTGCAAATTGGCACTGGGTGACAAATGAGAGACCTTCCTTCCTTTAACTTCAAATTAATCATATTGCCCCATTGATCTCTGTTGTCCATAATGTGCTTCTCACAACCTTTCCCTCTCTTTGGTATGGAAAAGCAATCTTTTCAATGAATTTTCAGCGAAATTTGAAAAATAGAGAGTAAGAGACTATTTTCTCTCATATTTACTCCACCTTACAGATGATTTCAGAAACAGCATGCTTTCTTCTCTTAGCAAATAAAAATGTGTTCTTCTCACTCTGTTCATTTCTTATGACACAGTAAACATTAGAAAAATAATAGCCAATGTTTACCTGGTATTCGGAACACTGAGTTAAATGCATGCAACCTGTTAAAGACTATTTTTAATGATAGTGATTAAATATAATTACAACCCTTTTCCCTTGAGCAATTTATTAACCCCCTTTGGATTAAATACTTGTTTGCTGTAATTTTTAAAGGGCAATTGTTTTCAGATCTATTAAACATTTTCCCCAATACCTATCTGCAAAACCACTCAGAAGCTACAGTGTTATGAACATAATAAAGGCTTAGCAGAGTCTCTGCCTGTTCATGTTTTTAAAATGATTTCCTTTTCAACTTCTGCTAGTCGTCACATTGAACTAAAGGATAATGGCCTTAACAGTTCTTCTGATAAAAGAAATGAAATTAATTCTGGTAAAAAAAAAAATATATATATATATATGTTATATATATATTTTATATATATTATATATATATACACACACATATATATTTGTTTATATATAGTAACAAATATAAACACAATTCTGAATTTAACTAACACAGATTAATGCAGGACACAGCCACAGAGCACACAAACTTGAAGGTTAATTAAAGTCTACGATCTCTGCCACACGTCACACATGAGATGCATTCATTCACAATTGTATATGGTGCTCACTCACCACCTGATCATTGCTGAGTACACATTGGGAACAAAGCAGAGACTCATGGAGCTTACTATCTGGCTGTATACATGTAAAAGTATATAGCATGTAAATACACATTTAAAAAGTAGGATAAATATAATGAAGGCTCAAGCAATAAGAACTAATTTGGATTATTGGGCAAGAGAGTTTTCTGTTAGTTAACTCCAAGGCAGAATCCTGAAAGATAAATGAAGTTCGCCAAGGTAGAAACTGGAAAGGAACATTTCTGGCAGAGTATCCAGCCGAGGTAGTCTTTAAACAGGAAAGGCCTTGGTATGTTCTAGACACTGAAATAACATCACTGTAGCTAGTGTATAGAATAACAGAAATGGTCATACGATACGTCGTAAAAGTGGTTAGAACCAAGAATGTGTGGGAATTTATCAGGCCAGGTAGATGATTACAATCACATCCTAAGTACAATAATAAAAAAAAAAACTGAGGTGTTTTGAACAGCTCAGGGGACAAACATGAATCGGTCCACATTTTCAAACACCACCCTAGTTACTCTAAGAAGAGATTTAGGTAGAAGCGTAGACATCAACAAGAAGTTCTCCTCCAGCCACCTAGATAAGAGATGGTAGTAACTGGTGAGAATTTGGAGTAGTGGGTACATTTGGGTTTAGTTTGGAAAGTAAACTCCTCGCGACATAGCTCAGCTTCATGGATGGAAGGAACTTTGTTATGTTCAACCCTTCTGCCATAGAGAGCTGATGGTTTTCTAATCATGTTTTAAAGGGCCTAGAAAGACTCTGAGAGAGTACAAAGACAGCAGTGGGTCACAGGAGGGAGCATCTGCACACACCGCCATCCTCAGCCTTCCCCTCCAATGGACTTTACGACCCTCAGGCTAATTGTGCAATGACAACGCCTTCCAAAACAGCATCACTCATCTCAGTGGAGTGAGAGGTGAAACGAGGGATGACGGAATCCATTTCACCTTCCAGTTATGAGTTTTCCAAATGGGAGAGGAGATGCTTTTCCTGGTATTTTTAAGCAAGAACACTGGGCTATAAAGTTTTAGCTAATTTCACAAGTAGTCATTCACCAATTCATAAGGGACACATATAATACAACTGCCAGCTTCATTTTGTTTATGTTAATGCTATTTTAGAGTTTACTGACGTACCATTACTAAATTAGCAGGTACTCCTTAAAAGTCAGTTTTCCTGACCTGGAAACTTGTTCATATATTGGATTTTATAGAAGAAGAATAGCTCTAATTCAGGAGGACATAGATGTCTTCTTACAAGGAAAAGTTTCTACATAGAATATCTCCTCAGAAGGATGTAGACAAACTGCTAACAGTGATTGTTTTTAAAATAAAAAAAAATGAAGACAGAGCTACATGAGAGGCTTTTCGTTCAAAAGCTAAATTGCTATAGCTTCTGAAAGACACATAGTCTGCTATCCTGTGAGGGGAGGGAGGTAGTCAGATATCAGCGGAGTGGATGGGGTATGTAGTGAGGCTACGTTGGACTGGCTTGGGTCAGGCAGACCTGGGCTATTGAGGGAGTGGAGCTCATGGCTAATCAAACCCTTGCAGGTAGAAGACCTGGTAGGTGGGTTGTTGGGGAAGCTGGTTGTTTTGTGAGGACTGATCAATGTCCCTGGGAGTTTCTGAAGTGGACAGGTAGACATGAATTGTTATGGGAACAGAGTTGACCAAGACCCTGGAAAATGTCCAAGCAGCAGCTCACACCCTGTAAAAGTTGTGCATCAATCCACCACCAAGCTCTCCCTGATGCCTGCAGTCAGTAGGATGGGGTTCTCTTCCAAACTGCTAAAACAAACTTTTCCTTTCCTTGCTCTTATTCTCTGTAATTATTTCAGTGACTACCTCGAATTGTCAGCACTCTAACGTTTTGGCGAGCTGGGCTGGAGAAGGCCCTTGTTTAAACTTTGGCACCCGGCCCGCTTGCATGTGCTGGCTGTGCTCACGCACTCCATTACTCGGTACCAGTATCCACTCTTTAGTACTGGGAACCAAGAACCAGTGAGCACACAGACTGACATCGGGTCCCACCCCTGACAGTATGAAAATAAATGAATCAACAAACAAAAATTAACAAAGAAACCACTCGTGATTTCTCCTCAGTCTGGAACACCACTCCTTCCATCCTGGTTTATACTCAGCCCAGCGCCAAGCCTTCCACCCAGCTCTCTTCTCGCCATTGACACTGAGCATCTCTCACACCTTCCAAGAACACAAAAGCATCCCCTTCTCTCCACTCTTTCCTCGGAACAGCACACCCTCTAAACAATAGCTTGAAATACCTACTTAACATATAAATGAAATGATGCTACTTCTGTGCTTCAAACCTGCCAAGAATTTTTTAATATATATTTAAAATAAAATAGGGACAGCTCACAAGGACTTCTTGTAATACCCTATCCATCCCACCCTTGCCTTCTTTTGCCTTCATTTTTAATCACTCTTCACCACTTTGCTGACAATTCTCTAGACATAACAGCTGCAGCGGGTGAAATAATGCCCCCCCCCATTCATGTCCACCTAGAAAACCTCGATATGACCCTATTTAACCTTACAGCTTTTTGCAGATGTAATTAAGGTAAGGATTGAGATGAGATGATACTGGAAGACAGTGGGCTATAAATCCCATGGGAATATCCTTCTATGCAATAGAAAAAGACACACAAAGACACACAGGGAAGTCCAAGTGGAGATGGAGGTGGAGATTGGAGGTCCACTGTCATCAACCAAAGAACACCTGAGCACCAGGAAAAGGAAGATGCAAAAAATATAGATGAGATTACAAGGGTGATTTTAACAAAGGATTACAAATTGAGTGACTTAAATAATAGTAATTTGTTGTTTCACTGTTCTGGAGACTATAAGTACTAATCTGAGATGTGGACAAAGTTGGTTCCTACCATGGGCTGTGAAGGAGAATCTATTTCATGTCTTTATCCTTGCTTCTGGTAGTTTGCTGGCTCTTCTTGACTTATAAATGCATAATTCTAATCCATGCTTCATCTTCATAGGAATTCTCCTTGTGTGTCTGTGTCCAAATCTCCCCCCCCCACTTCTTTATAAGGACATATGTCCTATTCAAATAATTAGGACCAACTCTAGGGATCTTATTTTAATTTGCTTATCTCCATAAAGACACTATCACACTCTGAGATATTAGGAGTTAGGATTTCAACACTTGTGTTCCAGGGACACAATTCAACCTACATCACAAGAATTCTTCCTTAGATTCTTCAGAGGGAGTGTGAAGGATTTTGCTTGGATTTTCTGTATGTGTATCGTCTCTCCTCCCCCACCCCCCACAAGCTTCTAGCAAATTATTTCAAGAAGAGTAGAAACTCAGTCTGCTGCTCACCACTCTAGTGCTCAAAAGAGTCCTTCACACAAACGAGGTGCTCCAAATATATGTATTTAACTAACTACAGAATAAGAAAACCATTTAGTCTAACAAACACCAGACATACTTGTCAAATGTTTCAATAATCTATGCATGAATGATTGAAGTAACTGAAGTCACTGACCTTGCAGAAAAAAAGATGCCATCAAAGTATAATGTTACTACTATAATCTTTTCTTTTTCTTTTCTTTTTCTTTTTTTAAGACAGAGTCTCATTTTGTTGGGCTTATTAGAGTGCCATGGCATCATCACTCAGAGCAGCCTCAAACTCTCTGGCTCAAGCAATCCTCTTCCCTCAGCCTCCTGAGTAGCTTGGACTACAAGTACCCACCATAACACCCAGCTATTGTTTTTAGAGATGGGGGGTCTCACTCTTTCTCTGACTAGTCTCGAACTTCTGAGCTCAGATAGTACACCCACCTCAGCCTCCCAGAGTGCTAGGATTATAGGTATCAACCACTGCACCCAGCCCTAGTACTATAGTCTTTTTTTTTATGGAATCAGCGTACTGCAGTAAAATGTTCACCTATTGCTCTTAACTCTACTTTTACCCTTTTGTGATAAATATGTAATAAATCTAATCATTCTGCCACAGAATTCAAGATATTTAAAGAGTATTATGAGCCCTATTAACTTTGTCACCTGGCAAAGCATCCTAACTCTTTCAATTATATGTTGTATTATATTTCAAAACCCATCTCAAGGCTGAGTGCAGTGGCTCAGGCCTGAAAGGATTTGAGCACAAATCCTTCACTTCTGCTTCCTAGCACTCTGGGAGACAGGAGTGAAAAGATTATATGAGGTCAGGACTGCCAACCAGCCTGAGCAAGAGTAAGAGCAAGACTCCATCTTTAATAAAAATATTAGCCAGTATAGAGACCTGTGCCTGTAGTCTCTGCTACCTGGGAGGTTGATCCAGAAGGATGATTAGCACCAGGATTTTGAGGTTCTGGTGAGCTATGATAAAGCCACTGTATTCTAGCAGGCAACAGAGCAAACATACAAACAAACAAAAAATCCCTCTTTCTCCTCCTCCTAATCCTCTCTTTTAAGTGACCTCTTCCACTTAATCCCAGTTTGTTTGACTCTCTTAAAATTTAGCATTTCTGCCTATGATCTAACAGCACACATTAAAACATAAGTATCATGCTTAACAACTTAAATCAACTTTTACAATATTTTCATAAACGGCAAAAATACTTTAGGCTTGGGAGGCACCTGTGGCTCAAGGAGTAGGGCACCGGACTCATATGCTGGAGGTGGTGGGTTCAAACCCAGCCCTGGCCAAAAAATATATATTTTAGTCTTTGTGATCCATGCTGTGTTTGCCACAGCTATTTGAATTGGCCTTTGTAGCAAGAAGTTAGCTAGACACTGTGCTCAAATGAATGAGTGCGGCTGTGTTCAACCAAAACTTCTTGAGTAGACAAGAAAATTATATTCAGTACAATTTTTAGGAGCAGTAGATTATTATTCTGCTCTTGACTTATATATAACTTTTTTAAAATGAAAAAGAGTATTTTGTGAATATTCTGAGAATCACAGAAAAGATAGGTAACAGGCTGAATCTGGCCCATGGGCCAGAGGGATGCCCAACTGTATTTCAGATAATGTGTCCTATTAACAAAGCACAGGAACACACCACCCTGTGGGGGCAGGGAGGGCATCATACTGTGGAATTATGTTGAATTTAATGTTTACAAAAACACGCAAGCCTTTCTTCACATATTCTCCTTCCAATTCTGCCTTCCCTCATGCTGTGCTAATGCCATTCATTCTTCCCTGAAAATGAATAATGTGCTTGAATTATACTTTCAAGATATATTTCCCTTTGGAGTTAATATTAAACTTGCCTGTTAAGGGGCTGTTTGGTAGGAGGTTTTGTAAATAGGCAATGGAAAGAAAATGATTATGTTTTATTCTATACAAAGTTCATCTAAACAAAGATTATCCTCACTAGGGTGTTTTGTTCATTCTCATTTAAAAGAATCAAAACAAAATGGCTTCTATCACTTCCTTTGAGGAATGATAACAGAGAAACATCTTTGCAAAAGCTCTCTCCATTTTACTCTTTGGAACACGTTAAGACTTACAACTTCCTTTCATCACAAAAAATGTTTGCTCATATCACTGAAGGTTCACACCCTTGTTATAAATTATCCACAAAGCCTCTGCTTTCCCCATGGTGAGAGAGAATTACCAGCCCAAAATAAAAGACAGATTCTTCCCTGTAGTTTTTAGTTATAACTTCATCAAAACAAAACAAAAGGCTAATGGTATCTTTTTTGGAACACTGGCAAATATATGTATTTTGAGAACTAAAAATTTGCCAAGAACAAAAATAGGAATGAGAACACAGTAAGAAACACAAATGAAGCAAACATTTAGACAAGCTTGTTTAGAATTGATGACAAAAGCAAAAAATTAAACAAAATTGTTTATAGTTGATGATTATAATGTAAGCAGGTATGCACTGTAAGAAACTAATCGTTAGGATTCTGAAAATCAGTCCTGAAAGTAGGCATCATGAAAATTAAACGAAAAAAAGTTCTGAAGCATTCGGTGCATCCTTTTCACAAACTAGCACAACCTGGTAACTTCCAAGGAAAACATGAATGACGTAGCGCTCATTCCCAAGATAACTCTTTCCTACTAATGGCAACCCTGGTTTTCTCATCCACTTCCTGAAAGCCTGTGTCCTCTGAGGCTAAAGATGTGTCAGCAGAGAACAGACAACATTCATCAAAGAACTTATGAAAAAAAGGAGGAAGTACTCAGTTGAGCACCGAGTCTATTTCCAGCCTGGTGCTAGAGGCTTTCACATGTTATCTTGATTAATGTTATTCTCACAAAAATCCTATGACAGTTTCCCCAATCTTTTTAGTCTTTTATTCATATCCAAGTGAAAAGCACCTTATTTTAGAAATGCATATATCAATTCTTTCTAATTTAGTATGTATGGATAAAACGCTTCCTTTTTTAAACTCACAGTTGTCCATTGGCTTAACTTCTGTTAAACAAGGATGTTAACAAAAATATCATGGACAAGTAGCAAAAAAAAGAGTTTAGGAATAAGCAAAACTGAGTGCTAAGTATACCATCCAACTGATAGGAGACTAGTGTCCACCCACTATAATGACAGCGTTGGTTAATCCAGTACTACAACTTGCATAGTCACTAAAATTAAAGTAGAGAAAATTTTTGAAATCTTTGGGAAAAATTGCTGTGGTCTACCGACAAATGCAAGCTGTTTCCTGTTTTCATTTGCTGTGTATGTGTATCGGGGCAGAGGAGTATGGGTGGCAGGAAGGAGGAGAGAGGGGAAGAGGATTTTTTAAAACAATATTTAGGGCAGCACGTGTGGCTCAAAAAAGTAGGGTACTGGCCCCATATGCCATAGGTGGTAGGTTCAAACCCAGCCCTGGCCAAAAACCGCAAAAAAAAAAAAAAAAAAAAAGAAAGAAATAATAATAATAAAACAATATTTAAACCGAAATCAAATAAGGAGTTAAAAAAATTACTGACTCAAACATGGGTGTTAATTTTAAAAGTGACTGCAAGGGGAACAGAAGAACAGGGAGAGGGAAGAAGGGAGAGAGTTGGGGGAAAGGGAGACAGAGAGAGGGAAGGGGGGGAGTCACACTGTGTGACACACCTTTTGGGCACTGGACAGAATTATAAGAGTGACTAACATTTACCTAACAAATGCAATCATTGTAATCTGGTTCTTTGTACCCTCAATGAATCCCCAACAATTAAAAAAAAAAAAAAAGGACTGGAAGGATAGTGAAGATTTGTTTCTTTTATTCTAAGAAAATAAAGGGATAATTGGGTGACAGTTACATGTTTTAATATAATCCTTTGTTATATAACACTAAGCTACCTGGCCTTATAAATTCCTTAGAATCCCTGCCTGTACTGTCAAAAAATGTCTAGAAAAATAAAAATAACTTCTCTGAAGAAGTCGAGATTAACTGTCTGATTAAAATTAGCCTATCTTTAATATTGACAGAGACACCTTCCACATTCCTCAAACTTAGTCCTTTAATGTATTATGCCCACATTCTTGTGTGAATACTGGCAATACAATATACAAACACCTTTTTCACATGGAGTTTCTGGCTAATGCATTTTTTAAGAAATTATATAATTAGACTATATGGGAATCTATGGAACAAAGTTAATTTTAAAACCTATTTTTTTTTACCTGCTGTTAACGTCATAATTATGCATCCAGTATTATAAATATACATTTGTTATTTTAAACTTTTTGAGATATGAATAATATTAAATTTATGAGAATTTAAAAGACATCTTGATCTTCAAAATAATTGAATTAAGGTACTTATAAAACTACTAATACGATCAAGGTGGTGGCCTCTTCAAAATTATTCCAGCTGTTTATCTTGCTATTTCCCATGGGTGCACCCATCTAAGTAAATGTATTAGATTGTTTCTGTGCTATTATCAATTACCACATTGATTTTGATGAGACATAATTCACTCTTGTCACAAGTGAATAGACATATTCTGGGCCATTTCATAGATACTTTAAAAAAAAAAAATCCATGACCTAGAAAAAAAATCTTCCTGAATAGTAAGAAATACCTTCAGTGCTGATGCCAAAAGAGTCCTAGAAGAAAGCCAATCATGCCAATTTCGCAGAAACAGATGTATGGTGATTTTGTGATATGGACTATTTTACACCAGGGACAAAGGCCAAGCCATTCATCTCAATTTACTTAGGACTGAGGCTTAATTTGAACTCTGACCTTAAAGTGGAAAGGTCATCTGTATATTTGATAGTAGTACAAGGCACTAGTTTCAAAGAGAAATCTATATATTTACCTTTATATTTCATGAATTTTCCTTTAATTAATGATATTATTTTACTATTACAATTGCTCCTTAAAATTAGCCAATTCTATGAAATGTTTAAATTTGGGCCATTAATAAGGCAACTGAATGTTTAATCAATAGTATGGATGATGGCCATTGATTTTGAAATTCCTCATTTAAGGTGCTCTCAATCTCCATTGCCAATAGTCAAATGACATCTGACTAAAGATTGCTAAGAATCTTGTTACTTGCTGACTTTAATAGAATTTTGAAAACAGGTCATAGGAATGACAGGTAATTGAGTTTAGATCAAAATACAAAGGGAACAATGAGCTGTTTTTTACAATTAACTTTGAACAAAGTTTTTATTTCATCATCCATTTCATTAAAGAAAAACAATAAATGTATTTCACTAAAAATGAGTTGTAACCTTGGTCCATTAACCTATATTTATTAAGAATATAACTGACTCTCCTACTTAAAACATCTCTTCCATATATGATTTATTGCTCTTCTCCTTCCCAGGGAGCTTCTGAGAATTAATGAGACAATTGCCAAGTGCTTGAAGCTCCTTGGGGAAAGACTATGATAATATTACTAAACATTATTGTTATTATTATTATTGTATATGGAGTTCGCTAGAATGTTTTTTTTTTTTAATGATTTAGTTAGTCCCCTTGACTAAGCTAGATGCTCTTACATTAGAATCACTAAAGAAAAATACCGTGTTAGCACCCCTCTCTTCCAAATCTGAAGAGTTCACACAGTTCTGGTCATTTTCAAAGGACCCATTTTTGCCTTCAGCTAAGCACTAATGCCATGGAAACCTTCACATTCCCCATAGTCATCAATCTCATAGAAAAAAGGGACCTGAGAACATTAACGAATCATTGTTGCAAGTATCTTATTATGGAAAATAATTCATAACTCGTTTTTCCTCAGAGAGAATCAAAATATTTGAGTGAGAAACTACATATCACTATTATATAGATTGGCATCTGATTCCAGTATTTATCTGCCACAAATTTGTAAGAATTTTTACAAACTTCTATACTTTTTATTCTGGAATCAAATATGTTTTTGTTATATTTAAAATATCATAATTATTCAACTATTTATTTTATTTAAATATTTATAATATAAAATTACAATAAAAATATATCTCACTAATGAATTTTTTTTTTTTTTGAGACGGAGCCTCAAGCTATCCCCCTGGGTAGAGTGCCATGGTATCACAGCTCATAGCAACCTCCAACTCCTGGGCTCAAGCGACTCTCCTGCCTCTGCCTCTCAAGTAGCTGGGACCACAGGCACCCACCACAACGCCCGGCCATTTTTTGGTTGCAGCCATCATTGTTCTTTGGCGGGCCCGGGCTGGGGATTTGAACTCGCCACCTTAGGTGTACGTGGCTGGCACCTTAGCCGATTGAGCCACAGGCGCCGAGCCACTAATGAATTTTTTTGCTTAAATTTTGTTTTACAAACTCATAAATTAATCATTATATTTTAGTTTGCTTTCTTTGAGAAGAATAAATTGAATACAATTTAATATATTATCCTTTTAAGGTAATTTAAAAAATAAAGGCAATTATTGATGATAAAAGATAGTAATTAAATGAAAAAAATGAACCCAGATACTTCCCTTTGGTGACATTACATCATAGAAATCTTAACAATAGCAATATAAATATATATTCCTAATTCTGAAGGCTTTAAAGTTAACTTGAAGTAAATAAATGATCCCTTTCCTCTAGGTAAATAAATTGACAAATACGATACTAAAAGTTTATTATGAATGTTCTTAAAGAGAAATGGTTTTTAAATACACAATAATAGATAGGAAATGGCCCAATCAAAATTTAGAATACTTAAATTGGTGCATATTCCAGAAATGAGGAACGGAACAATTTTTAATTTGCACACACTATTGATGAAGTCACCAAAACCAAAGGGAGAGAGTAACTCTTGCTGAGTGTAGAACAAGCAGGGACAAGGAAGAGCTGGAGTAAATGAGCCACCTTAATTTAAAACATTCATGGAATACTTTTTTATGCATAGTTGCCTTGCTATTCACTACAAGCCATAGCAAGTAAGGAGGAAACAGTTCTTCACACACAGCAGCTTAATGTAAGTATGATTCATAAAGAATATATATATATAAATTACTACAGTTCAAGTAAATTCTAATTGAGGGGAAAGGGAGAAGAAGTTATGGGACTTGGTAAGTAAGGTGACCCTGTGGAACATTCAGCAGTAGCACCTATTTGAAACTGGGTTTTTCTTTTTAGCCACACTCCTAAATATCTCTAAACTCACCCCCTCTTCACCCACTTTGTTCCAGTGTATTCACTGATTTCCAATTCTGCTGCAAAGCTCTTCATATTTTATTCTTTACCATATTCTCAGTAACCACCAATAGATGCATCAAGAATCACATGAGAAAATTTTTAAAAAACAGACACACAGCCACCTCTCCCAGGCATTTTATATAATTGGTGTAGGGTGGAAGCTGGGCATTGATCCTGGCTGAATCTTACTCTGAACTCAGGGCAAGGTGTTTCTCATCCTTTTTGAATGTTTTCGATTCCCACCCAAAATGCTTTCAGAGTTCCCTGAGGCCACCTCTAAGCTAACATCTGTCCGTGTTCTAGTATTCAGATAGACAAGCAGGCCTTTTCTATCTACCTGTAAATTCTCTTAGAAGTACAACAATCCTCCAATGTCTATTATTCTTTAGCTAAAATACAGAAACTTATGGTTAAAAACATTTCACTGGGAGGCCATTAGCCTAGAGTGGCTCTCACACTTCAAATTTCTACATGAACAAACATGCAAACAGCAAATTGATGTTAAAAACTGCACTAATCAGAAGCCACCATCTAACCATCAACTAGGAAATGTCTACTGCACTGCAATCCATCAAAATTCTTTTGTTTTGCCTTATTTTGTTTGTCTTGCTTATGAAAAGTTCTCCCTCTGGCCACTTTTGGTGCAGGGCTAAGTTATTGTGGTCTAATGCTACCTCAATGCATGAATCACAGAATGCCTAAATAAACTTTTTAAAACTTATACATACTTAAGTTTAATAAAACCTGGTGTCAGAAGTGGGATCTGAAAGCCACTGCTCAGTGATGATCTCTGGGAGCAGCAAACAAACAGGCACAAGTGCCCAGCTGAGCCCCTTATGGGTTTGCTCGTTATGGCACATTTGGAGGACTTCACTGGTAATCACTTCCAAATATGTGAGTTCCCAAATTTCTGTCAAGTTCTATGAAGTTGCTTGAGAGTGTTTTATCTGAACTTGATTCAGAAGTCGTGACAGAAGCTGAACTGGATCCTGTAGGGAGGCTTTAGGTGTTTGACAGGGTTAGACAGAAACTGAACTGGATTTAAAGACCTCTAGTAGGAAAGGTTCCAAGATGAGAGAAAATAGTAGGTTTATTTAAATCCTAAGTATCTAGGACTCCATCTCAGAGCATGTGGCTTTCTAGGGAAATAGGTGAATCTTACAAAAATAATTTAGAATTTCAGTGGCCACAGTGGGGAAGTTTTAACCTAAACAATATTGTTCACCTATGGGGCACACTAAAAGAAATTTCCCAAACACTTCAAAAACAGTGGTATATATTTTGAACAGCATGTAGAGGATTCTAACTAGTCTGTCTTTCTCTGCATCCTTCTCTGTGTACTCTGAATCTGCTAACATTTGCACTTGTTTACCTTTCTACTGCAAGGGTGGGAGGAGAACTAGATAAGTGTACGTAAAAGTTAAGCCCTCAGATCAACCCGCTTCTATTTTTGTTTTTTAATTTTTTAATGTGTTCTTTATTTCCTATTAAGATGAAGGTACAAACCATTAGGTTATAAAATTTATACATGAAAGTTTAAAATCAGAGTGTAGCTATACCCAGGGAGTGTGTCTCATATCCACGAATTGTACCCACCGGATGGGACACTACAGAACCCCACACCCTTCCTAAATTGAGATTTTTCTCCCACGAGGGTCTGTAATTGTGAAACCCCTAGTTTCAGATTGTTAATGAGCGCACATGATGCTTGTTTTTCCAATCTTGTAACATTTTACTTAGGACGATGTTCTCCAAATCCATCCAGGTTGTTAGGGCTGAATAGTATACTATGGTATATATACCACAGTTTATTAAATTTTTATTATTTTTTTATTATATTTAATTTTTATTATTATATTTAATTTTTTAGGGCTGAATAGTATACTATGGTATATATACCACAGTTTATTAAACCATTCGTGTGTTCATGAACACTTGGGTTGTTTTCACATCTTTGCAACTGTGAACTGAGCTTCTATGTACATTCACGTGTAAACGTCTCTATGGTAAAATATCTTCTTTACATTTTATTAAATGCCTAGTTCAACCAGGTTTTAAACGCCCTTATGCGCTGGCCAAAACCTTGGGCTCAGAGCCCTAATAAAAGATATCCCTGTCTTGTATAGAAAATGCTTGTCTATCCTATTTGTTAATGGGTTCCAACCTAAGCTTGGTAATCTAAGTAAACATATGTTGATAGGACCTGGGGAAGCTCAAAAATGGATGAAAGAGGCCGTATGGTATCACCCTGAGGATAACATTCATGGCCATAGCCACCTTTTTTGTCCACATGTGGGCCAGAAAAAATGACAATAAGCTTTTGGAAGCCGTTCCTAAAGTGTTTCCAACTCCTGCTACCTTATAGATCAAGATGAATCTTTACTGATTTCAAAGCTCATGTACAGGGTTTGTTTTTCTTATGATATTCCAGCTAACCCAGACAACTCTAGCTGCCCTCTTTGTCGAAAGTCAGACATTAGCCAATTTTCAAATAGGAAAAGAAAGAAAAAAAGCCAAATGATAATGAGGAAGCTACAGGTTTATCTAAGTTAGATAAACATTTCCCAAAGACCTCAGAAGGAGAGAAGAAACAGAAGATATTCACATTAACGACCTTATAACTCCAGGGTAATCCACAACCTAGAATGACCTTTGAACTTCTCCTAATAAGTGACTCTCAAATCAAGTTTACTGCTTCTGCTTGTATGTTTATGCATATCCTTATATTAAGGTTATGTATGATATATAGACATATATATGTGTGTGCATGTGTGTGTGAGAGAGAGATTTTCAGATGGTATTGCTATCAATTTATAAAATCATTTAAAAGCATTTTGTTCAAGTTTTCTGAGAAATAAATTGAGTGCTTGTGTAAATTTTTCCTAAAACATCTCAGAAATTTAGAAAATGACCCAAATATGATGTTCCCCCAAATTCCCTAAGCTAGTTTTTAAGCTTTGAGCAAAATAAAAATGGAAACATTTTCAGAATTGTCGGTTTTTCCTGGGTTTTTCCAGGTCAAATACTTTTTCCAGGTCAAATAGTTTTATGATACCTCTGCTAGATATTTAAGACCATCAAACTCTAAATCCCGCCGAGTATAAAATGTACAGTAACAAACGTTAGTCCATGTTAGAACCATGCTTAACTTTTCAGTTCCTTTGCTTGTGTGATACTTTGTATAATTTGCCTTCTTAGTCAATAAAAAAATATAAGATGATGATGATGATGTAAGGGGTGAACTGAATTCCATTGGTGGATCTGACTTTAGGCACCAAAGAGGAGTCTAGAGAGAGGTTCTCTCTGCATTCTCTGTCTTTCAAATGCCTTAGCTCAAAACAACCAGTATATTATAATGAAATACCTGGAGGTCACATTTCCTGAACTCCTTCAACGGCTAGTTTATTTAACGTCTCATAAAATTTTTCATGAGCAATTCAAGCATAATTGTTAAGAACAAGTAAATGAGGTAAATAAAAATGAAACACAGGCTTGCTCACTGTTTTTGAGTTTTATTTTCTACTTATAAACTACATCCTGAATTCTTCTAAATTCCTCCAATTCAATTTTTCCCCCATTGAAATCACTAAGAACAAGAAGTGCTCTGTTACTGAAACACAACAAGCTGGAGATGAACAACTTGATATAACTGCAAAGGACAACCCTCAGGTCTGATGTGGGGACCACACAGGAAGTCGACCAAAGCACCCAAGGCCACAGCCAGAGACATTCAAATTGCAAATGTGCTTCATGCTCAACATGTAAAAAACTCTTGGCTGGACACAGAAGCTGAATTTATAGTTTGTTCTCATCACTGGTCTTTGTTTTTCTTTTGTTTCCATAGAAATATTAGTTGCTTTGGTTTATGAGAACTTCGGTGAGTAGCTCTTTGGCTAAGGAACGTACTCCCGTCTCCTAGTATTTTTCTCCAGATAGTCACCATTACAATCTCCCTGGTGCAGCGTCAACTCTCAGGGGCCTTAAATGTGTGTTTTCAGTCATCAACAGTATGCCAGATGGTCTTGCTGTAATGAGAGTCACAAAACTGAGATGAACAACAAAAAAAACCTTTCTGCAGTGAGGCTGATGTCATGACTTACAAGTTCTATGCTGAGACAAAGAAAACCCAGCCATGATGGTGACAGAGAGTGATTCTCATGTTCAAGTTTTGGTCAGCCTCTCAACATTGAGAGGCTGACCAAAAGGAGGGAATTATTTTTTTAAAAATTCTAATTGCCAGTAATTGCACCAAGAAAGCACCAAGTAACCTCTTGCTAGGGATATTGCACTCTAAACAATTAAAATGTTCTCCTGTCTTGTTTCTGCAAATACTTTGTAACAGTTTCCCTTCTTCCCTTTCCCCACAGAGTGTGCTACCCCTGTACACTGGTGCTACTCCAATTCATGAATCTCTGAATGTTCAATTAACTCTTTAGAACTTAAATGTGCTTGAGTTTTTCTTTTAACATTGCCTATATAATCTGTGTCATCCAGCACAGCCTTCCTCCACCTTCCACAACATACCCAACCACTTTATTCCCAGTTCTCCCTGTCCCATTCAGGACCTTCCTAAAAGCTGAAAATTCTTCCCCGATCACACTCTTCATATAGCCATCTCCAATCTTATAGACCTGGACATAAATATACTTCCCCAAGGATATTTCCCAACCTAACAGATTAAATTTTGTAGATTTTTAATTCTATGTATGACCTCTTGTATTTCTCTGTTATAATACTTAAACTCAATTACAGGTATAAACATACTTAGTTTAATTATGAGTTGTCTGTCTTTCCCTCCAAACCAAAAGCTCACCACACTATTATAAGTATTCAGCACAACAGGAGGCTCAGTAAATATATTTTAATGAATAATACATAAATGTGATTGTGTGCTACTATCTCAACTAATAATAACAATCATAAACTCAGAAATAGCCAAAAATGTGCAACTATAATTTAGTGCATATTTTATAAATGCATTCTTTTCTGCTACTTTTTAAAGAGTACTGAAAATATCATATTACTAGAGATCTTTACTAACGCTGAAGAGAGTGGAAAGTCATTCATGGGGACGCTATGGGAGAGAGGTGCATGTCTTCAGTTCAACCGTCTTAGGGTTTACATTAAAAATATTAATACCGGCTCGGCACCTGTGGCTCAATCGGCTAAGGCACCAGCCACATACACCTAAGGTGGCAGGTTCGAATCCCCAGCCCGGGCCCGCCAAACAACAATGATGGCTGTAACCAAAAAATGGCCGGGCGTTGTGGCGGGCACCTGTGGTCCCAGCTACTTGGGAGGCAGAGGCAGGAGACTCGCTTGAGCCCAGGAGTTGGAGGTTGCTATGAGCTGTGATGCCATGGCACTCTACCCAGGG
>CAUYQV010013750.1:0-27517 GCA_963574575.1 Galagoides demidoff
TGAGACCTCTCTTCGAATTTATTTATGACATTGGTACCACTTGCACCCATTGTGGGAAACTTCCCTTTCGAAGGAGTCCCCTTTTGCTAGAGTTTTCGTTGCAGTCAGGTTCCAGAGCAGAAGAGTTTGGTTATCAGATTCAGAAGTTTCTGGCGGAAATTCAGTTTGTCTCCCTGTCTCCTCGGCTGAGCTGCACACTCCTCTCCCGGCTCAGTGCGCGCGGGACTCGCTGCGCGTTCTTACGCGCCTTCTTCCCGGCCATCTCGACAAGTGCCGCCGCGAACTCTGCAGCAGATCGCGGGTCTCAGTCTCTCAACCCGAGCACCTCGGGCGTCTGCAGGATGCGAAGTGCGCGCGGGCAGCCGGACGGCGGGACGGGAAAAACGAGAAGCACCAAGCTGCCAAATGTGCACAGTCGTGCCAGGAACCTCTGAGTTCCAGTATTTACCATTTTAATAAGAATATTTGATTCCTTAAATGTGCCGTCTTGAGCATACCCTCTCTCTCTCCATCGCATTCTCTTCTTTATTCCTCTCATCTTTAAGCCATCATTTCTTTGAATGCATGTGTGACTAGCTTGTCACACAACATGACTCACCTGTGACAAGTCCCCTAATGGCCCTTGAGCTCTGTTTTCTTTGGCCTCTGCCTGGTACATAGTCTGTCCCTCTCCCGCACTTTGTGGTGGAGTGCGACCGACCTCAGAGTTCCTCGTGGTCCCCTGAACCCTGTGTGTGAGCCGTCAGCTGCCAGCTCTCTCTGCTCTGATGTAACGCTGGGAATTTCATGAGACTCTTGACTCTTGATTCTGGTCCAGGACACGTGTTTTTCCATCTGAGCTTCAGTTTAAGGTGTGGGTAGTAGGGGGGCTATTTGCTCCTTTTGTGGCCTAAGGGTGTTGAGAGGGAGAAGGAGGGTATGGCATCCTTCTCCTCCCCACACCTACAAGCATCTCCAGTAGCCGCTTCATGGACGCATTGCACCTGGCCGGCTTCCCCAGGGCTCCCTGTTGATGTGGGGGGAGTTTCCTCACTGAGAGAACAGTGTGAGTCCTGGAATGTCTCTGAAGTTTGCAGGTCTGGTCCAGGCCTCAGCTTCCTACTCAGCATTCGAGTCTCTTCTGGCTGGAAGCTCTGCCCCTGGGCCCACCTCTTGCTGGGCACCTTCTCATTCATCCACCCGGGATTCTGCCCAGCCCTGCACACCCAGCCCAGTGGCCTCTGTCCTGCCAAGCCCATCCCTGTGACTATGCCTCACAGTGACATCTTTGCCTGGACCTCACCAGGTCAGGCAGGACTCAGGGAGCCATCAAGATAACGAGGAGGAGGGCGGTGCGTGTGGCTCAAGGAGCAGAGTGCTGCCCCCTATGCCAGAAGTGGTGGGTTCAAACCTGGCCCTGGCCAAAAACTGCAAAAAAAGATAATGAGGAGGCCTGACAAGCACAAAGTGGGTCACAGTGGCCAGCTGCTCTGATCTTAGCTCACTTGTAAAAGTATTCCTGACCACTCTGAGATGACATAGATGGTTTGAGCTTGACTTGTTGAAGGTTCGTGGTCAGAGGAAAATGCCCTCACCTGCAGGTCAGCACCATGCATGGGGCCATCTCTCTACTGAACTCCAAATTCCCTACCTTTGGCGGGATAGAGGTAGCCCCTCTCCCACAGGGCTGCATACATCTTTACTCTCAGGGAGATGTGGGGGCACATGAAGTGTGTTTCTGTTCTAGCCAGCAGCTCTTCTTTGCAGGAGAATTGTCTTATTACAGGAAGGAAACGCTGGTGGCTGCTTTCTTGCTGTTATCTAGGGTGTCCTTTTGTGTCCAAGCCCAAAAAGACCTTCTGCCACTCAGACCCAATTGCCACAGGCAGCAGAGAGCTCCAGTCTCTGAACATCTTAGGTCCTGGGAAGAGTCAGCTGCTTTGTCCTGCTGGAGAGGGTGACCTTCTATGGAGACAGCGTCTGGGAACCCAGTTGATACCAAAGGGGAACAGGGCTCCCCAGGAAACCCCCCCATTTTCCCTCCTACAACTGACAGGCAGTTTCCTCCAGTGGAGACGTAGCCCAGCAAATCACTGCCAGGCAGGTTCACCCTGACTTCACAGGGCTCAGGGAGAGGACGAGGGAAGGGATCGCCTTACCTCTCTGTTGTCACCAAGATATCAGAGCAAATCATCTGAACTCTCATGTTTAAATGTTAGTCAGACTGTTCTCTTGCTGGCAGAAAATAGGCTTCTGAGAGATTTGGGTGGAAATGTTGGGCCAGGCACAGAAAGACTGGTCAGGCCTGGATGACACCAGCCCTTGCTCCGTGTGACTGGAAAGCCAGGTCACCTTTGATGTTCTATTTATAAAGCTCACCCCTGGTGGAAGGCACTTTTGGCACATGCTATAAGTTGGGAATTGATCATTGGGCAGGGAGGGGGATTGATAATTTTCAGCACAGCTGCCTCTCTAGAAAGTTGGCTAGTCTTTTCTATGGTGTATAGACCAGCAGGCTGTCAGCGGGAGGAAGGCAGACCTCTGGGAGGCCGGCTGGTATCCCCGGGGCTTCTCCAGGCAAGTTGGGCCAACGTGCAGGCAGGCCAGCACCACGTGTGTCTGGCCCTGGCCAGGGGCTAGGGTCAGGACGAAATGCAGACGAAGGTCCTTGCCCTGAGCGGGTGCACCAGCTAGCAGGTAAAGGTGGCCCAAAGGTGACCATGAGTGATCAAAAAGGAATTCCAGTCCAAACAATTCTGTTTTCATCAATGGAACACAGAATGTTGAACCTTTGTCCTACCACACTTTGAATGTTTTATACTGTGGCCGTGAACTCTGTTTCTTGCTCCTTTTAGTACTTAAAATATGTTAAACATCCAACCCCATGAAAATTCAACAAGCACTACTGACATTGTCAACTCTGCTATAAAATATAATTTTTACTTACCTGCTCCATCAACAGATAGATTTTCAGAGACAGGTAACCTGAGCAATGGAAGTTAAAATAAATAAATAATTGTCCAACCAATTAGAGAAGGAAATAAAGGAGCTAAGGCGTCAGTTGCCTGCTTGTAATTATTTTTGTCAGAGAGTAATTTCCAGGGTCAGATTCTTTTTTAATTGAATTTAAGTGGAATCTCATTCCGGTCCCACTAGTCTTTACAGGCACTCATTCTGTGTGTGTATCTGTGTGTATTATGTCTATAAATGTGTATTAGGTATGTGTAAGTGTGTATGTTTGCACATGTGCCACATGTATTTGTGTAGTGTATATACGTGCATGCATGCATGTATATATGTGTGTGCATAACTATGTGGGTATGTTTTGTGTCTGTATGTGCCTGTGGGGGGGTGTGTGTGGGTACACGTATGAGTGTATGTGGTATCAAAACATACACTCACACACACATGTACACACATTAACACATAGTGTGTTAACACATACTGTATGTTAATGTGTGTATATGTGTTCACATGTGTGAGTGTATGGGTTCATGTGTGTATATGTGTGTGAGGGTGTGCATATATGTGTGTATGAGTATATGTGTTAATGTGTATATATGTGTGTGAGTGTGAGTATGTGCATGTGTGTGTGTGCAGTTCTTTGCAATCTGACCCCACGTGTAACCACCAGCAACCAAGACACAGACCTGCACGTCATCACAAGATCCCCAGAGCCATGTCTATAAAGTTGCACTCTCTCCCAGCCCCTTCCCCGCCCCCCTGCAATGACTGAATGGTCTCCTGTTGGGATTTAATTTTAACCTTCCTGTCTGGCCACCACACTGCCTTCCATGTTGTTGTTCCTGAGGCTTGGCCAGAATCTGCTTGGCATCCAGATAAATTAAACATTAAAGAAAAGCCAGTGGGACACAGTGACCTTCTAGCAAACTAAAGAAGGTAATTCATTTACTTTCTTTTACTTTTTTTTTTTCTAAAAGAATAAATTTTGGTCGCTGCTTTCTGAAGTTCAGAAGGTGAGAGCGCTTCAAAGAAAATGTGAAAGAAAAAGGTCAATTCATAGAACAAAAAATAACAGTATAATTTCATTAAAATTATAGACATATCTGTGCCCCAATAATTGAGCAAAACATCCATCTTAGGGGTCATGAAAAAGAATTGGTTCTGATAACTTAACAGGAGTTTCATAATGTCGTAATTCTCCAAGTTGTTAGAAAAAAAATTAAATCCTGGCCTGAACTTTAAACCATTTTTATCACAATCACTTCATATAATTTTCAAAAAATTACACAAGAAGTTCCCAGGGGGACTTTCAGCATCCATAGAGGAAAGAACCATGACAGGGACTGTCTGGGTATTAGTAATTAAATGGACAGTTTTTAAGATGTTTTCACTCAACACTTTAGCAAGCTTATATTTCCAAAATATGGTTATTATAATATATTTAAGTGGTGCTTTTATGCATATTATATGTATATATACACAACAACAATATAGAACAGATTTTTATCTATGTATATTGATGTTATGTGACCATATAATTAAATATAATGTAATTATTATATAGCATTAATATCCATATTTTATTACATACAATACAAATGTATAATACAAGTACCTGTTGTAATGTGTAGTTTTATGATGTATTATTATTTTTATCTGTAACACAAGTCAGCAGTGCGTTAACATGAGGACATGGCCCTGTATTTACATTTTGCATGAAGCCTGTAAAAGGATATTTAGGGAATCAGCTTTGCAAAGTGACACCAAGATGCTACTTCACAATGAACTCACAGGGTTTTACCTCAGGGTCTTTAGCATCTGACTGTTTGATTAATACATATTAATTCCGCCTTTTGATTGTTAGCTCTGTTAAGGCCTTGTCTTACTGATTTTTGGATTCAAATAATGCCTAACAACAGTGCCTATTAGGTGTACGATGTAGGAGCAAGTTGTACAAACAGTTGTTAAAATATTTCTCCTAAAATGAAAAGTAAAATTCATTCTGAAGATTTCCAGACTGCTTTCTTCTCCTAATGGCTGTTAGATTTCCAGTGCAATGTTTTCTGGGTTTTTGTTTGTTTGTTTGCTTGTTTTGAGACAGAATCTCACTTTGTTGCCCTCCATAGAGTGCCGTGGCATCCTCGCTTACAGCAACCTTGAACTCTTGGGTTCAAGCAATTCTCTTGCCTCAGCCTTCCAAGTAGCTGGGACTACTGCCACCCTTGACAATGTCTGGCTATTTTTAGAGATGGAGTCTTACTCTTGCTCAGGCTGGTCTTGAACCCGTGAGAGCTCAAGGAATCTACCTGTCCGGGCCTCCCAGAGTGCTGGGACTACAGGTGTGAGCCCAGCCCCCTCTGATGCAATGTTAATGAGATGGTGACAGATCTAATGGTGTGGTTTGTCCCTGTCCTTGGTGCTGACCTCAGCTCTTTCTTCTGGTCCAACAACATTTTATTTGCACACATTTTCTAGTAGAAGCTGCTGTACTTCGCAGCTTCCCTGGACTTTAACCATGAGCTACTTATGTCACTGAGGTTAAACTTTTGATTTGGTCTGACTACCAAAGTGCCTTTTTACTAGTTTTCCAACATTTTGTTATATTTTGAAAATATTTTAATATAAAAACAAACGTTCAACCACCACCCAAATCCTCTTTTTCACTGATTTCCACCACATTTTCCTCGTCCCATATCCACCCTCTGTCCATCTACCAGTCCATCCTCATTCCTATGCATTACAAACCAAGTTGCTGGCATTAGTTTGCCACATGCCTGAGCTCTTCACATGGATCTCATCAGCTAGTGTTTGATATTCCTTTATGGTTATTTTTATTCAGAAGACCTTGTTTAAAAAATCTTCTGCCCCTCAATTTGACATATGCTATGAACATTATGGGTAAACCCATCTAAAGTCACTGTGGGTGCAGGTTGCCTGGCGAGAGGGCTGGTTGTAATTTCAGCGAAAGTCAATGTCACCCTGAATCCAGGGACATGGGCCCTTTGTTTCCCTTCCTGAGAGGGGAGCCTGTAACGCTCCTTCCCTGTGGTTTCTTTGTGAAGTCAGCCATGGTGAGGATGTCCTGGGGCCACCACTGGCTGTCACAGCCGCCCTCTCTGCCTGCACCAGGAGGACCCAGAGACTTTGCCGAACAAGCTCCAGTCCTGCTTCTGCCCCTGACGTGCCTCTACTCCACTGAAGGAGGACTGTGAGCAAAGTGCCCTCTACCCCGTGCTGAGCCCACGTTTTCCTTTACATGTAGCTGATATATTTCCTTGTGCCGCCCCTTCCAGCATTTAGTACTCAAAGTGTCCCTGTGAGTGATTTCCTGTTCGGAAGTTTTGCTAATTTGAGATTACAGGGTACAAGTGACAAGTGCGTGCACTCATTGTCTGCAACAGACGCTGGGCTTCTGGTGAGCTGCACTTGGGTGACAAAGAGACCCATCCCCAAGGACACAGGTGTCCCCAGAACACACATCCAGGATCTTTCCAAATATTATACATTTAATTCTAGAGCTTCCTCTCACATTTTCTAACAGGAAATAATGGAGCTCATTTAATGACGTTCTTAGACGATCCTTTTATGTATTGAACTATGTGTTTTTATAGGACATTTCCAAGAGAACCTGAAGATTACTTTGCATGAAAAAAGATTATTTAAATAATAGCAATACTGTGCAAGTGCTCAAATGTGACAAGTACTAAGAGCCTTCTGCGTGTTAACCTAGTTAGTGCTTTCAGCAGCCTTGGGAACTCAGGACTCTAACCTTCAGTATGTTATGGTTGAGGAAACCAATCAGAGACAGCGCTGGTGAGAAGCCAAGCTGGGACTTGAAATTATATCGTCTTGCCCGGGTTTGCTCTTACCCACCATGCTGGCTCTGAAACTCAGCTTCGTGGAGGGCACCTTTCCTAAGAGGCTTCCTGAGATAACAGTCTGCTGTTAAGCTGTGGGCTATTCAGTTCAAGTAATTTTCCAGAGTGTCCACTAATCCAGTTTCTCAGCTAGCTCTGGTGTCCTGGAGCCTGCCTCTGTTTTTGGTGTTTGCCTGCTGACTCCTCTGACACTCACCCTCCCTTTCCTCTACTGCCCTGGCCTGGACTGGCCTGAGCCTGCCCGGTTGTCCCCAGGAGTTCCTTATGCACCTAAGAAGCTTGCTCTCAAATTCACTTGTTGTGTGAGGAAAGTATCAGAAGCCTCCACATGAAAGCAAGTCACTTTTTAGGTGTATGATGTCGATTCCTGTGAAATGCCCACAAAACACTTGAAGAATTTTAGTTTGGTCTAATTTTTAGGTGTTCGTTGTTCACATCACCTCTTTGTAATTATGCAAAAAACAATTAATTAAGATGGATTGAGATGAGGACATACAATTATACTCTCCCAAGATTGTTCTTTATTACAATTTTCTCCAGACGGCTTTTTTATGGCTCTGTTGTTTTAAATCTCAAGTCCCTATAAATTCCTTGATCTCTTTATTACATTTCTGTCTGCTGATTGCTGCTGTGTGGGGGGGGCAGCAGCAGGGATTCTCAGTAACCACAGCTTGCCCTGACCCACTGCAATGTCACTTGCCACCAGGGTGCTGAAGCTCATGTGTTGGTGGCCTGTCAGGTGGAGAACACCTGTGAATATCCTTATGCTGAGGGAACGACCCTGGTTTCTTAAAAAAAAAAAAAAGAAAGAAAGAAAATTGCAAGACATATATTGTAGGTGATCTCTAATCTCATTACATTCCTTTGTTTTCAATTTCACTAAGTGCTATCTGTCTCTCTCCAGCCTGAGACCCTCCTGAAACAGAAGCCTTAAATCTCCTGCTGCCTGCTCTGTGTTTGCATTTGGATGTTGAGACAAAGCTCACTGATTGTCCCTCAAAAATCAACAACAAAGAGACTCCAGGTTTTAGCCGGACACAGGGCTGCCACTGGAGAGCACACATCCCGTGTCCCTGCAGGCAACTAGTGAGGCTAGTGGGGGTGGCAAGAAGTGGGGGGCTTGTCCTCTGCTTCCCTCCTCCCTCCCCATGGCTACAACAAATGCAGCCAGAGAAGCAACTCACACCCTGGGAGATGGTGGGCAGCAGAGAAGAAGGCCCCGGCCCCTGGACTCCCTCCTGGAGTGCAGCTGTTGCATGCACTGCCCACCCATCACAGGACCCCTGGGCTGTAGGGCACTGGGCTGAAACCGCTCCGAGCTGCTCCTCCGTCTTTAGCCTCCCATCTCCGTAGGATCGATATACACCTGGTGGCTCAAACCAGACATGGGGGAAGTTGCCTTTACTTCATTCTCACGTTTGGTCAAACTGCACACAGGAGCCATGTCACCATCCTCTCAAGCTGCAGCAGCTTCAGGGGCCTCCTAACTGATCCTTCTGCTGCTGGTTGTCACGTCCCACCCCAAATCCACTCTCCACTTAGCAACCAGAGCATACTTCTTAAAAATATGAAACCAATTACCATTCCCCTCTATAAAACTTTTCAATAACTTAGCATTTCACTTCAGATGAATCTAATACCTAACCCTAGTTTATGCCAGTATGAATTTTTAATATATCAGAAATATGTGAAAAGATCACTAATTATTTATAGCTAATTGGGTTATAAATCAATATCCAAATGACTTGGGATTATAAACCTTAAAAATCAGTTTTTGTTAAGCTTTTAAGTTCCAATTGTAGATTTGTTTATACTATTAATAAATCTAACCACATGAAAACAATCAATCACCTTTTGGTAATTATTGCTATTATTAACTAGTTCATCTTTACCTGAGTAAATTTGCTTAAATTATTTATATTATTCGCAATTTCTATAGAAGTTTAAATACATTTATAAAATTAATGGTGTCTATTCACTTTAAGTATTTCCAGTAACTGACTGGGCAAGTTTAAGATCATAGCAAGTAAAATCGTCCATGCATTAGCCATCAGCGTCTGATACAGAGAGCAGCAAACCATCAGCCTTACCTACTTGCTGCCTGTTTTTATAAATCTAGTTGACATTTGGACAACATTGGTTTGAAATGCATAGGTTCACTAATAACATGGTTTTTTTTTTCAATAAATATATTGGAAAAACTTTGGGAGACTTGTGACTATCAAAAAACTCACAAATGAGCCACATAGCCTAGAAATATTGAAAAAAATTAAGAAAAATTAGGTATGCCAAGAACACATAAAATGCATGTAGATACTATTTGAAGTGTTAACCAACTGTTTACATTATTGGTAAGGCTTCCAGTCAACGGTAGGCTAATAGTGAAATCTAGGGGAAGTCAAAAGTGACATGAAAATTTTTGAGTGCAGGGATGGGTTTGGAGGAGAGGGTGTTGTTCAGAGTCAGTTGCAAAGTGAAACACCAGCACACCTCATTGTTCACATACGTGTATTATCTACGGCTACTTTTGTGTTACAGTGTTGAGTTCAGTAGTTACAACAGAAACCCTATGATCCCCAAAGTGTCAAATACTTGCTACTTTTTCCTTCTCAGAGAAAGTTTGCCAACACTTGGTCTGAGATATTACACACGGAGCACTTTGTTAATCCGCTAATGAGCTGAGGGGCACTTAGGTTGATTTTTTTGTCTTTGCAACTGTGCTGCAAAAAACATTCAGGTGCAAGTGTCCTTTGGATGTAATGTCTTCTCTTTATTTGGGTAGATACACTGTAGTGAGATGGAGGGTTTGAATGGTAGGTCTGTGTTTATTTATTTGAGGAATCTTCATACTGTTTTCCACAGAGGTTGTACCAATTTGCATCAGCATATCTTTCTCTCTGCGCCCACAACAGCATCCCCGACTTCTGGACCTTTCAGCAGTGGCCATTCTGACATATGTAAAGTGGTATCTCATTGTACTTTTAATTTGCATTTCCCTGATGATGAGTGCTGTTGAGCATTTTAAAAATATATTTGTTGGTCATTTATCTATCATCTTCTTTGGAAAATCTTCTGTTCACATCTTTAGCCCTCTTTTTAACGGGATTGTTTGGTATTCTATCTTGCTAATTTGTGTGAGTCCTTTGTAGATTCTGGACATTAGCCCTTTATTGGATATATAGTTTGCAAATATTTTCTCTCATCCTATAGGTTGCCTGTTTACTGTGTTGATTATTTCTTTTGCTATTCAGAAGCCTTTTAATTTCATCAGTCCAATTTCACAGTGTCCTACATATTATTTTACTTTTTACAAACTAAATGAAATTCTCTTAACACCATACAATTTAACATAAGTCTAAGATGCTGACACATGTTAATCTTATTATAACGTTTTATTATATAAAATTTTAAACATATAGAAAAGTTAAAGTTTAGTGTAGAGTCACACCCAGAGTCACACTTAACATCCTGCTCCACTTGTTCCATCATACTTCTAGCCGTCTGTCTGGCCTTTAATCTGTCCATAAACTCAGCTCCCTGTGTTTTCATGGGTGCATTTCAAAGTTCCAGGTTAGTATAATTCTCCACTAACAAACCAGGCTCTACCTCTTCAGGCCACTTCTCTGCTCAGAATTCTCTCTTGCTGAATCTGGATTTCAATGGCTGGTTTCTTCTCGTTCAGGTCTGAGCTGCGATATCAGCCTTCAGGGGGGACCGTCCCAACCTCAAAAGCAGAAGGGGCTCTCCAGCCCAGCTGCCCATTTCTCTTTTCCCTTTTAGATTCCATACTCATATTTTTCCAGGTTCCTCCCCTTCTTGAATCTTGTCAGTGAGGGCCATGTCTGTATCATTCACTGCTGTGTCCCCAGAACCTAGAACAATACTGGGACATTCATGAGTGAGTGTTATGAATGAATAAACAAGTTGGTGATTTACTTTGCTTTGGTTTGATTTAGTAGAACGACAGTCCAACATTTAGTATCTACTTGAACCCGTATCCACATTTGTGATGTGACTATCTCCTTGCCTGAACTGTTCCTTTACAGGAGAGTTTACAGGACAGCTGTCATGGTCCAGGTGGCCTCAGAGATCATTATCTAGGCCCCACCTGCCTCTTTGGGTAGCCTTGAAAACATCCTTTGTACATGTGAGTAAGGGGCTTTGAAATGGAAATGAAAGCAGACCTGGTAACCTCAGCCAAGGGACATTCTGTGCGAACCACTGAAACCTGACTGATAATCCATGCCAACCAAGACACTGTCAAGCACTGCCAAAGAAATATTAACTAGACGGACACATCAGAGCCGTGTACAGGGGGATACATGGCCACTGTCTCGGAACCTGTGAGCTTTCATGGGAAAGAGAATTCAGTTTTCTAAAAATTCATGCAAGTGTGTAAAATATAGCTGAAAACAAGAGGGGTGAAAAAAAGAGCTGAAAGTCAATTACATGGGCATTGGCTATGACTTAGGGAGGCATGAGTGTGCTCTTAACGCACTCTGAAGTCAGGCCTCCCGGAAGAAGAGAAGCTCAAATTTTAGAACTAATGGAATTTGAAACGTCTGGCTCTGTTCCCATTCCTAATGTTGATTATGAGACACCATCGGGGACATAGTGACCGGCTGTATCCAGCACTCACATCAGAGACATAATGCTGCTGTGATCTCAGGCGATGTTTCCCCCACATCATCTGAGGGTGGATTGTCACCACGAGCCTGTGACGATAACTCACAGGGCCCCTGAGCATGTGAGCAAAGGTGGCTGCTATTGTACAGGTGCTGTGATAAATTGTGAGAGTAGTAGCAACTGCCCACTCCAAAAAACAAGGCATCCCAAGGTCAGGAAATGGTGTTTTGCTGCTCAGTGCTACGGCATGTGAGGAAAGAATTCACACATTCCGTGAAGAGACAGTATCACCTGGATAAGAAAACAAAATCAGATTACAGAAGGGTTTTTGTATTATTAACTAGAAGAAAACCATGACAAAATTCCCATAGGCCTTTGCCAATCACCAATGGGCCTATTGCCAAACTTGTCTTACTAGGAAAGTCTTCAGAGTGATGCAGCAAATTATAGATCTATGTCAAGAGTCTCCATGTACCACACTGCAAGGGAAAGCTCCCTAAATCTGTTTTGATTTATTTTATCTACATAAACTTAATCATGGATCTTAAGCATATATCCCTGGATGGCAGAATAGAAGGCTGGTGATTTGGGGATCAAAATGAACCTTGGGAATAAGATGTAGGTGTTGAGCTGAGTGAGCCTCGACCTCCAGACGTGAAGGAGCAGGTGTCTGGGACGTCTCCTTCTGTATTGGGCACCATCTGGAGGAAGAAGCCTGGAGTGTGTGACAGGCAGCAAGGGCAGCAAAGACGTTTCCGTGCAGACCCATGCGGACTGCAGCAGAGGGCCTGCGGGTTAAGGACAGTAGTGTGAGAGCATTAAACAGAATTGCTTATCCTCTTCCCCAAATTCAAGGTCCCTGGGCTTGGTTGTAATCTTGAGAACCAAATGGGAGAGATACCATTTTCCTTTGGGAACTTAGGGGTCAGAACTTACCAGACCTACTGTCCCTTCTCCATCTCCAGGACACTTCGCTCCACAGTTACCTCCAGGCTGCATTTTGGGGGAAGGGGACGTCTGTGCTGTCCTCCTCGCTCCTCTCTGAGTGACACTGAGGCTCTTCCCTACCTCTCGGCACTGTGGTCAGCATTCAACGATTCTTTGTTGAACCAATGAATATGAACAAACAGCATATTTTGCAGGGAAATGATTTGGACTCTGTGGACAGAGACTTGTAAAAGTGCAATCACAGCCACAGGAGCAGAAATCTGGGAGGTCACGTGAAGCACGTAGATGTCCCTGGTTACACTGGAGCCTCCCGAGAGCTGGTGGGAGCTGTGAGATGCTCTGGGGATGCTGAAGCAGTCACCCCCATCGCAGCTGATAGACATTGATTATTTCTCTGGGATTTGAAAACCCAGGTCCCTGCTGCCTGGCAACACCCTCTCCTGCCCAGACACATCTCTGAGCAGCGGGCCAGGACAGGCTGGAGGAAGAGGAACAAGCTGCTGCCCCCGGGTGCTCCTCTCAAGTGCAATTCTGAGCTCCAAAGAAATGTTAAGTAATCTTACCCAAGCACTGGGTGTTCCTTAAGGGCCATGGAGCAGTGTTCTAAAGGCTGCCTTCTCTGAACTGCAATGCCCTCAGTCATGCCGATAATAACACAGCAAATTGCCAGTCATGCATCCTGACCCACCTTTGCAGGGGTGGAGGGTGGGTTGGGGTGGACGGGGGATGCTGCCAATTCCTTATCAGAGCCCAGCAGCTGATGAACAGGCAAGTGCCCTATTCCATTCCACTCAAGCCAAAGCACCATCTATATCCCACAGTCACCAAGGAGCCATCCCTGTCATTCTCACGTTCCCAAGAGAGCCTGTCCCTCGCCCGTGCTGTACATACTCAGGCCAACTCACTCCACTGCACCCAGTGCTTTTTTGGTTGCTTGTCTGTTTTTAAGGGAAACAGGGCAAAATGCTGCAATACGGTTGAGTGTGTTAATAAATAGGTCACGTGAAATTCAAATGACGAAGGATCCTAACATCTGGGATGAAAGAAAGCAGTGTTTAGAGACCGTGGATTGAAGAAGGCTGCTCTCACAAGAGTATTGGCAGGATGGCAAATGCATATCGGCTGAGTGGGATTAGCAGGTGCACATCTGACCAGCTCTGCTTGAGTCAACAGGTGGATTTCTTAGAAGTTTCTTCATTTTGCAAGCCAAACAGAATTCCTGAGAAATTGTGATGAAGCCCTCTCACTGTTAACCTCGGCCTTCAGAAGGCGTCGCTCTGCAGCCAGACCCAGTGCCCCGCCCTTTCCTGGGTCTGTCCATTGTCAGGACCTTGCACTTACTGTTTCCTTTTGCTCAGCTGAGGGCGCCCGGATCTTTAAACAGCTACCTTTTTCTCAGAATTCAGGGCTTACTGCCTATTTTGTACATTTTGAGAGTCACTTCCTGGTTTCTCTGAATAAAATAGCCCTCACCTACTCACCCAGCCAGTTGCTCTGTTTGCTTTTCTTCCTTACATTTGTGCCTGGCACAGAAGGGGACACTCAGCACAGGTGGTGTTTGGGGAAGATGGGGGAGGAGATGCCTGCCGTCCCAAATTCTTATGTTCCAGAGAAGCTTTCAGGTGCCCGAGACCTTCCCCGGAGTTCACACTGCTCTCCCGTGTACAGTTCCCCGCCCTCGCTTGTAGCTGGAAAATAGTTTAACTTCAGGGAACCTAACAGCACCAGGATGGTTGATCTCCTTGGAAGCAATGGAAACTCAGCAGACTTCAGAGTTCTCAGAACAGAGCGTGATTCACTTGACACTTCCCAGGTGCCCTGTGGAGTTTAACAGAAATGAAAGAGCTGAAGAGATTTAGGGAGCTGCTCAGATCCCCCTTTTCCTTTGTATACTCTTCCAAATCTGTTAAACAAAATAAAAAAATCCAAACAGTATTGATCATAGAAGAACTGCTCCTGGAGTGATGTGTTCAATGGAAAGGATGTCTAAAAGTAGTTCTTTGCTTGGAGAGCAACCTTGATACCTAAGATCAACCATCAAGAAAAGGGACCCACAGAATCCATGAAAACTGAATCCACTGGCCGTTCGTTCTTCCTCAGGTAACTGCTAACCACGTTGGTCAAGTTAAACAGGGATCGTTGCCAAGGAGGTTCTCGGCTTCTACTACCCTACGTGGTAATGAACTTGATGTTCGGTTCTCCTGAATCTGACGCTGAAGGTTCCTTCCTGTCACCCTGTTACTGAAACTCTCCTTATCTGTATTTCCTTCAATGTCTTCTTTGCACCCTCATAAATGAGCATTTGCTTTGGTTGTGGGGATATCTGAAACAGGATGAGGGAAGATGATTTAACTTCTCCCTTCTCACTCAGCTGCGCAAAGGCTGAGTTCTCTGTGACCTCTGACCACTCAGCTCCTCTTCCAAGTGGAACCACCCAGCACACCAGGACCGGCCTTCTAGCAACATTGAGTGCTTGGCTTAACAATTATCTTTGAACTGTTTCCACTAATTTTTACTTTTGGAAGATTTTAGACTTATAGAAAAATCACAAAGATCGTACAGAGCGTGACCTTGAGGGTGAGACGGCTGCAGCGTTCTGAAACGTCTTGAAACCAGGCTGCACGTTTTAAAACGGCTGCCATTCTCAGAGGGGCTTGTTCTGTGTCAGCTGCCTCGCTGCAATCAAACTTCACTTAAAAGGGAGTTTCAGCAGCCAACCCATTATCTATAGTCATCCATTATCTTCACATAATGCTGTTAACTGAATAAAAATAATGAGGCTTATAATTTGCAAAAGGAGAACTCTATTTCTCATGAAGTGTTACAGCCCAGCCTGGCCATGCTGGCAGGCTGGAAAGAAAGGCTCCCAGCCACAAGCCAGGAACCCATGCTTCAGGGAAGGACAACAGGAATAGGGATTTATATCAAGCCAGTAGCTAAATACACACATTTAACAAGTTATAAGAGGAGCATGGATATTTAGGAAGAGAGAACTATGTGCCCACAACAGGAGCTTTCTGTCCCTTTAGGGTCCATGTTTTGGACACCATCTGTGTCCAAAAGGTGAAACAGGGACACAGAAGTCCTCTCTGAGCAGGTTCCATGGTGCGTTAAAGCCGTCTCGGGTTGGCGGTCTCTTATCAGGGAATAATGCTGGTCAGGCCCATGGGAAACAGCCTGACGGCTGCCCACAAGGAAAGCACAAAATGACACAGGCTCAACCTCTCCTCTGTGACGGCCGGGAAGTCCACTTTAGGTTTCTTCAGGGTCACCTTGGCTGAAAGGGTCAGTTCAGTCAGTGGGGGAGCTCAGGTTTAAATCTTTTATTTTTTTTTCTCCTTGTAGTACATTGGTTAGAACTTCCAGGGTGCTGATACGTAATATTAGTGATGGTAGTCTTCTCTTCCCTTCCCTTCCCTTCCCTTCCCTTCCTTTTTATCCTTCCCTTCCCTTCCCTTCCCTTCTTTTTCTTTCTTTTCCTTTCCAGGGTTTTGTTCTGTCATCCAGGCTGGAGTGTGGGGACATCATTACAGCTCACTGCAGCCTCAAACTCTGGAGCTCGAGTGGTCTTCCTGGCTCAGCTTCTCAAGTGGCTGGGACTACAAGTGTGCACCATCATATCTAGCTAATTTTTTTTTTTTTTTTTTTTTTGTAGAGTTGGGGAAGTGGTCTCACTACGTGACCTAGCCTGGTCTTGAATTCCTGGCCTCAAGCAATCCTCCTGCCTCAGTCTTCCACAGTGCTGGGATTCTGGTACTTCAAGTGGAATTCTTCTGTTGTTCTTGATACATGGTTTCACCACACACTTTTGGGGGAGGTAAATTTTGTTGTTCACTTAATGCCTTCCTTAGTTATTGATCTGTTATCCTTCATCTGAGTCTATAAAACCTTTCCCAGAGATTTTCAAATCTTTCATGTTTTACAGCTGCCTTTTTAATGTCATCACTTCATAATACACAAATCAAGGTCTCCTGAATGTCAGAGGACTGACACGGTGGGAGGGAGAGCTGTGGGGGTATAGCTGGGTAATCAGCAGAGGCCGGCTAATGCGAACTCCTTTTAATAACCACATCCAACATTCAACTTTTAGATTCCAGACAATGGAAGGAACCATTTTTTAGCCTCTAACGCAGTGGTTCTCAACCTTCCTAATGCCGCGATGTATTTTCATTGTTACCAAGGGGTCGTGACCCTCAGGTTGAGAACCGCTGCTCTAAAGGCTGCATGTGTATCCTGCCATATAATTTAGTATCTTTCCACTATTTCATTCAGTTTCATCAGGTCCACTTACATCATCACAATATTGACTATTATTTAAAAATTCAATAATAATACACATATTTATTTGAAATACTAAATAAAATAACTTCTTGAATTCCTTTGATTTTGGATTTAAAGTATCTAATTCTTTATAAAAGCTTTCGTCTGCTTAACATTTTTTATCTAGTTCATACTAACTTTAAAATTGAAGGAAAAAATTGCTTGGCTCTAACATCCGAAAACCCAGACATTCACAAATTTCCTAATTCATTTCACTGTTGTGCTTGCTGGAACACACACACATAAGCACTAAAGGCATGGAGTAGAATCTCCTAAATGCAAAGTGACAAGCAGAGCCTCAGACATACAAGGAAATTTATAAACTAGACCTCAGAATCAGTTTCCACACACTACTCCGGATGGTTCAGACACTGTTCTCTGAGCTGGCCCTCCTCCCTGGCACTCTGCACACAAGCTCTGGGGAGCAGCAGCAGCTCGTCTTCAGAGTGTTCACAGTTCCGAGGATGCTCAGAACTCACATGCACACATCGGACCCAGCCCAGCTCCCGCTTCCTCCCGACTGGCCTCTCCCCGCACCCGCCCCCTGTCTCAGTGTCCCCTGAATGTGCACACTGTCCTGTTGAGATTCAGAAAATGGGATCCTGATTCTCACTCCATGCTGTAGGGTTCAAGGTACTATTGAAAGTTCTGGAGCAGATGAGTGGATGATAAAAGCAGAATTTGGGAAGCATCCATTTCCAGAGGACTGTGCTGGGGTGTGTAGGCAGGGGCACCAGCACAACAACCAGTGCTGGGTAGAGACGGGATGGGAGGGACACGGTCTCTGCTCTAATGGCCTCATATTCACTTTTGGAAAGCAGGACTAGAGCATAAAAAAATCACTTCCCCCATTAAATTGGACACCATCACCGTCCATCAGTGGCTCACTTCGTCAGGTAATGACAAAGAGTGAGAACAGGGCACATATGTTGATGCTCTAGAGTCAGAATGGATGAGAGTCTTCACATTAGCCAGCACGCACCCAGCTAAAGACGAGGAGTGAACCCTTGTGAGCGCCTGGGCCCTTGTCATGCACACAAACGAAATGCAAGAAAGAAAAAGCAACCGAAAAAGCAGTAAGATCATGAAGAACAGTGAAGCTCCGTTGTGGAATATTTGAAGAATATTCCCTCTGCAAGGATTTGTTTAAGACAGTGGTTCTCAACCTTCCTAAGGCTGTGATCTATTTTCATTGTTACAAAGGGGTTGAGACCCACAGATTGAGAACCATTGGTTTAGAAGAAAGGCATAAAGGAAATAAATGGGAAGGAGTTCCAGGGTCACAATAACAAGGCAAGGGGCAGACACCTACACAGAAGGTCGGTGTTCCAGAATGCATGACCGCCATGTTGTTGTCAGAGTCGAGCGTAAAGATGGGCTCGAGAGCAGCGGCGTTGGCCACCAGGGCTGTCTCAGAGAAGAGCCTCACGTGTGAATAAATGTTCTTGGTGTTTCTGGCTCAGCTCTGCCCTTTCATCTACCTGGGTCAGTCCACATTTTACCTGCTTGGTGCTTCTTTTCGGTTTTTTACTGTTAAATTATTTACCATTTAAATGTCTTCATATTCACCCCAAAGAAGCCACCGATTACTCCTACTTCCCTTTCCTTACTCCATCTTTCTTGCTCACATTTTCTCTTATTGCCATCACTCCAGGCTACCACATGGATATATTGTTTTCTGAAAAGAAAACTAGAGAAGCAAGCAAAACAAGAAAAGCAGGGTGTATCTTTATTAAAGGGAAGAATGTCAAGAGAAAGGAAAAATTAGACCGAAGGTGTCAGCACTATATGCCAGAGACAACATCGTATTTTAATGACTATCTTTTTGTATCAGTGAAATTACTCAACCCGGACCATTTGCCAAAATATGCAGAAAATGCATTCAGTGGGACTGCCAACATAATATCATAATGGATGTTTCTAGCACTGTTATAAACTTGGACAAGGTGTTTAAAACAAGGTTGGTTAATGGTGGACACAAAACAAAAGCCTCAGAAATGTGAAGAGGGAAGAAAGAGCCTGACTTTCCCCACTCTTGGGAGAGAAAGGTTTGCCAAGTCCTCCTCCCTGGGAGCTCCTGTGGTGCTGCAGACTGTCCAGCTTAAAGACTAGGAGCCACCTCACAGCTGAACCAGGAAAGTGGCCCTGCACATGTGCATTCGCCTGTGAGCAAACTACTTTGATGGGCGTTGAGAGCAGTATTTATTTCAGTAATTAGAGACACAGCGATGAGAGATTTAACACTTTGCTGGCTAAGTGCTTACCACCCAGGCTGGTGGAGCCCCTGGCTCTTTGAGGCCGGCCAAGTTGGTCTGCACAAAATGCTGTAGTTGAAAGATTTGGGGAGTCTCTTTTTTTTTTTTTTTTATTAATTGATAGCTGTATACATTAATGCAAACATGGGGTACATTAATGCAAACATGGGGTACTGTTTTCATATACAATTTGAAATACTTTCATCAAGCTGGTTAACATAAATTTCATGTCATTTGCTTAGTCATTGTATCAAAACATTTATATTCTAGTTCTAGAAAAGTTCACTTGTACCCTTGTTAGACAGATATATGGGTGATCTTTCCGGTCACCCTCCCACCACCCAACCGCCCTTCTCCCCTCCCCTTCCCCACCCCCTCCCCATATTCTTGGGCCAGAATTAAGTTGTATCTTTCGTTTGAGAGCTATAGATTAATTTCATAAAAGGGCTGTGTACGTTGGATACTTTTTCTGTTTTTCGACATGTTATCCTCCAAAGCAACACCCAAAGTGGGAGAGTGTGGTCTTTCCAGGGACTGTACTGTTTTCATAGCCACTTCAATCCCCATCCCACTTGGCAACCCGAAAGTTCTAGAACTTATTAAGGCTTTTCATTTCAGACTCATGATTTCTTTGACAGTGGGAATCCCTTGAAACTTTTGTGTCTATTTGCTTCCATTCAGGTTCACCTCCCGTTAAACCCGCCCAAATGTTTTCGCTAGTATATAATTCTTGAGCCTGTTTAATCTTCTTGACTTGCTGCCACCCTCCCTCTGCCACCATTGACTGTTTCTCTCAGTTTAATGGCAGTTCTCTTGAGACCATCAGATCTGAGTGGGAAATCTCCTACCTCAGTTTGGTCTTTGCAACACAGCTCCATTTTGATAGGCTGCTGCCACTCCAGCTATTTCAATCATCCTCTTGTTTGACATCTAAAAGCAATTGGCTTTGACAATGATTTAAGGCCCCACATTTTCTTTCCCTTCACATTTTTTATTTCTGCTTGGAAATCAGCCAATTCTTGCCTGAGCTCATCTCTTTGAAAAACTAACCAAGTGAAGGCAGCAACAATCAACACGCTCCGGTATTCTATTTTCCAATTGTTTTCCAGGAGCTGTGTTCTTTGTCTTCACTTTTTTTCCAGTTGTTGTAGGGCAATGCCCTCACTAAATGTCTTGCCGCTTAATACTATGACTCTTTATCTTTCCTGATTCCAGTAGCAATTTCCCCACTGCCCATCACCAGGAAGCCGAATGCAAAGTGAGTGTCATATAGTTTCATTCTGATGCTATCACACCACTTTTGATACCAATTTCGATGTTAGTTTAGGTAATAGCAGCTTCTTTTCTTACTCTCAGATATAACATATTTAATTTTTTGCTGTAAAAAAGTATCAATATTTGAGAGAATTGACATGCACAGTACAAGACTCTATGAGTAATAAAATGATTACAGGATCTTTAGATTTGAGCAAAATAACAGTTGCAAATAGCATCTTACATGTAAATTGCATTGTCTTTTTGGAATTTTAAAAGTCCACAGTTTCACTATCTGGGCGAGCTATTCTGATCCTGAAATTACACATTGTGAGTTGATTCTGCCTCTTTTTTTTTATTTTGCCTCTTTAAATTTGAATTGTATTTCAAGGTTTCAGAAGGCAGAAGTAACAGTGAACAATTTCCCTGGAAATTCTGGTACACAATCTAACATACTAAAATTCTATTCAGCTACCATGATGAAGTTAGAATAGCTTGTTAGAAAAAAAATACATACTTTTAAACCCCATTTCTATGTCATGTAGACATTTTCTTTTCTTTTTTTTTTTTAAGAGACAGAGTCTCACTTTGTTGCCCTCGGTAGAGCGCTGTGGCATCACAGCTCACAGCAACCTCCAGCTCTTGGGCTTAGGGGATTCTTTTGCCTCAGCCTCCCAAGTAGCTGGGACTACAGGCGCCCACCACAAAGCCCGGCTATTTATTTTTTGTTGTTGCTGTTGTTGCAGTTTGGCTGGGGACAGATTCAAACCCGCCACCTTCAGTATATGGGGCTGGCACCCTACTCACTGAGCACAGGTGCCACCCTGCCATGTAGACATTTTCCATAGCCTACTTATCTGACATGACAGCCCAACATTTCAGCAACACTAAGAAAGGTTAGCAACCAGGAGAGAAGGCAAAGAGACCCAAGAAATGGTATTATTCCACTAACAAAGAAAAATATATTGGAAGCTGGTCAAGTAAATTTAGGAATCCTACCCACTCAGAACACAGATGGTGTACAAGCATTTCTGAGTACTTACTATGTACAAGACAATTGAACTAGATGGTTTTATATATATATATGTTAACTCATTTTATCCTTTGCAGTAGACATTGTTCTAACTTTTATAGCTAAAAATTCTATGAGGTTAAATGACTTCCTAGAGTCAGTAAGGCAAGTGAGGCAAGCACCATAAGCACCATTCTAACTCTGGTCAGTTTAGCTCTAGAATTTATTTTTTATTCATTTTTATTCACACAGTAAATTTGATTGTATAAAGAATGGTGTAAGATATGCTATAGGTGTTGAATGTTCTTCACTATTGCTCTTTCTCTTTTATCCCCTGAAGTCAGAGCCAACTTGTAAGAACCAGCATTTTAACTCTGGCCGGTTTAGCTCCAGCATTTATTGTTCTCTCTCTACCAGGCCTTTTACCATCCAAACTTCCAGCATACTTCACTCACAAGCCAGCACCTGACTTCCCCACTCTTCCCTACCCTCAGGATGTAACTTCTGAGGACATACGAGGCTGTAGCTTTCCCAAAGAATCTTCTGCTTCTACTCAAACTGAGGTTGAGCTCAGCACCTAATTTTCCCATGGGAGCAACAATAACAAAAAATACACAGCAAAAGCAATACCCAGTGAGAGGTAACCAGGAGACAGTGTGAAGAGACAGCAAAAGCTCCTCCTCTACACGTTAAGGAAAAAGTTACCTAGATACTTTGGCTCTTACTTAAGGGGATAAAAGAAAAGAACAATAATAAAGAAAATTCACCACCTTCTAGCACATCTAATGTCTTTCCTCATACAATCAAATTTATTATATAAAAGGAATTATCGCTCTCTCTCTGTTGCAGAAGGCACAGTTTAACCATATCCATCAAGGATAGTATTACTTTTCCTATTTTACTAAAAGCATTATACCCAAGATATTTCAAATGGATTCATCTCTTGAAGTTGAACCCAGTGAAAGATAAATGAAAAGCCATTTACATGACTGGAAAGGTATGCCTGATACAACTTGCTCCTCTAAAAAAATTGAATATAAAGTTTCAGTTATACAAGATGAATAAATTCTAGAGATCTGCTGTACATTCTCATGCCTATAGTTAACAATACTGTATTGTACACTTAAATTTTGTTCAAGTGTAGATCTCAGGTTAAATGTTCCTACCACAATAAAAAAAAAAAAAATTCAAGACTGGATGAAATCAAGAAGACAAGATGTAAAAAACCGGTCAGAACATTCTTGCTTAGAAACTTGAGAGGTTTTAAGTTTGTACTCTTACGGGACCCATAATGACAGCCCCCCCCCCCATCTGGAAATCTTCCTCTGTGTATAATGATGAAAGGTTATTTTTAAAGAAGCTGGAATTGGATACTAAAGGAATCTTTTAACGTCTTTCGTCAAAGCAGAAGAGTTTCTAAGAGGTGAATGCCAATCAATTGCTTTTCATGTCTGTAGTGATAAAACAAAGGGTGCAGGTTTAAATTACAGTTGGAGAGCTTTCATATCAACTAGGCAAGAGCCTTCTTGAGGTGGATAAAGCACTCATTTAGACTGCTGAGAAATGTAGCAAAGCCTTCATGCTTAGAGATCTTCAAGATGATAAAGTATCTGTCCTGGATAAGCATTCTTCGCTAAAGTCAGGAGGTGAGACAAAATGTTTTCCTAAGGCTCCACCCAGCTCTGGCTCCATAAAATGAGTATCTCCCAAAAGTTCATGAAAGTAGCTGATTTTTTTTAAAGTACATTTTCTTTGTAAAGTCAGAGCTGGAAATTCAAACTTAAGACAGAATGGTTCCAATGCCTATTTTGATTATGCATAAAAGTGACAAAATGGCCCTTCTCCAAAAATTGTTACTTTAAAGGAGTGGCTCCCTGACCATTTTGGCACCAGAGACCAGTTTCATGGAAGACAAGTTCCCCTCCCTTCCCCTGAACAGGGTGAAGGGGAGAGACGGGACAGGAGGCAGAACTCAAGTGGTGATGCTGTGGGGCCAAGTTCCTACCGGGCCATGGGCTAGTACCAGTCTGTGGCCTGGGGGGTGGAGACCGCAGCAAAGACATAAGCCTTAAGTATGAATATGTCCCAGTGGCCATAGAAAGTAGTGTTCCCTCCTGTTTCCCCACAGTGGTGTGCTGGAGCCAGCTCACATCTGATCCTAAGAGGCAATTGTGTGTGTCTCTTCTCAGCTCCACATCCTGGGTCTTCACAACGGCGGCCTGACATCAGCACAGTGCAAATATTTACATCTTGGAAATTAGCAAACACTACAAATCACGGTTTTTGTTGAGGTTGTTGTTTTCCAGAAAGAAAGTTTTTAGCTGTAAAATGTTCACCAGCTTATAACTGTTTACCTTTGTGTTTAGAAAGAGACTTAAACTTTCTGCTCAGCACAGATTCTAGCTATGACATTTGGCAAGTTACTTAATCCCTCTAACTGAAATAAAAAGCAAAAATTACTGCTTCACAGAATTGTTGAAACATTAACTAAAATAGTGTATGTGGAGCATCAAATGTTCTGCCGCCACGTGGAAGCCACAGCTTGTTGTGGTAATGGTGGAAGCACCCATGGTGATGTGCTAGTAATGGGCACTGCCATGGCATTGCACTATCCATCTTGAGAGTCCATTTTTTTAATTACTTTGGAGGTTGATTTTTAAACATTGCTATTGCAACTTTTGAGACCAATAAAAAAGATAATGCATTTGCGAGACTCGAAACAAAATAGGTAGCACCAAGTTGAACAGAAATTATTTGCTACTCAAACAAATCCCCAATCTTCATAAATAATTGTACTTAGTTGAGTGGTTTAAGTTAGTGTTTCCAAAATTACCAACTCCTAAGTATCACCTGAAGAATTTCCAGAAGAAAAGTATAAGAAATTTTATTTTTATCCAGTCCTTATTAAACGATCTCAGAGGTCTCTGCACATCAGAATCATTTGGAGGGCTTGTTAAAACATAGATTCTTGGGCCTTCCATCCACTGAATATCTGAATTCAGTGAGTCCGAGGTCTTACCCAAAGTTTTTTGTTTCTGAGGACTTCCTAAGTGATACTGATACCACTTGTCCTGGAACTAAACTTTGAGAACCAGGGCTTTTGCTCATCATCCTCTCTGAAATGACCCATAATTTTTATTCCAAACGAGTACCTGTCAGTAGCCCTTACCTCAGGACACCAGCTTTCCCCAGAGACACCTTGGTCACTGCATGATGAACCTTCCCCAAATTTGCCAGCTTAAAAAATATGATTGCTAATATTACTGTTAAGGAGGCTATGGTTCAACAAGATGCTTCAGCTGGGTTAGGCCAACTTAGTTAATCTCCAGCTGGACTTAATCGTGTGGCTGGGGTCAACTGGCTAACGGTTCACTGATCTAAGATTGTTCCACACGTGTGGCAGTTGACTGGCTGTTAGCTACGGTGACAAGAGTGACCAGGCCAAATGTTGCTTGTCACCCAATAGTCTAACCAGGGCTGGTTGATATGATAGTGACAAGATCCCAAGAAGGAATACAGAAGCATCTGTGGCCTCTTGAGACCCAGGCTTAAAACTGTTATAATTTCACTTCCCTGCATTCCCTGACTTCCCAAAGCAAATCACAAGGCCAACCCAGATTCCAGAGGTGGAGAACTAGATTCCATCCCCAATAAGAAGAACTTCAAACTGACTTTGCAAAGGGTGTGGCTCAAGGGAAGGATAGAAAACAGAGGTCATTTTAAGATCCATATCTCACAATCCCTTCTGCAAACAAAACATTGGCTTAGCCAACTTAATATCTTAACACGTGCCTAAACATATCTTAATGCTAACGTAAAAAGAGTTTGTATTCTCTAGCTGAGATTCCTGCTACATAGATTACAGCTGTTTTAGAATTCATTATCTGCTCCTATATCTGAAGATGAGAAAAACACTCCCCCAAATGTAATTATCCCCAGCTACGGATTCCAGGGCCAAATTTCTGCTTTCCAGGTGTAGCTGGATCCTATCCACTCCTGCATGTGGACAACAAGCCACCTACCAGTTGTTTAATCTTGGAAGAAGGATGCTGTATAATAGGTTTGCCACATGATCAAGAAATATTTTTCCTGGATTCCTATATCTCCCTCCTCCACTTTGTCCTTAAATGCATTTTATATTTTAATAACATTTCCAAAGACATTGCACTCAAAAAAAATTAGAGAAGTGTTTTTAAAGAACACTTTGATCTCACTTCCCAGATGGAATCTCCCCAAATCCATTTAACTCTAATTTCATATTAAATTGCCACATATTCTTTCCTAATAGAAATAATGCCAATGTTACCTCAGGAAAAGGTCAAAGAGATGAGAAGACCCAGCAAGCCATGTCATATTTATGCTGTATATGGATATTTTCTCTTCTTCATTCTTTTACTATTACTATGACCCTTTGAAAATGCTTTAAGGGATTTAAAATTATAACTATCGATTGACAATCACTAAAATATATATGGAAGCCAGAATTCATTTCTAACATTTTGTGCTCTTACAGGAAAATCATCCCTAATATTGAGCTCTAAATGGTAATATTGTAAAATAAATAAATAAATAAATAAAAATAAATCCATACAGCATCACTAGAAATTTGCTGACTATTCCTAGAGGGGTACTGGAGTAACTCAATCTGTAAGATCTCTTCTCTTCCTTTCCTGCACATTTCCCTTCCTATATGTCTTTTTTTATACAAATATATAAATATATATCAAGAAAGAACTTGAAAAAAATAATACTTTGTTTTATATGGAATCAGAAAAAATCTCAAATGGCAAATACATTACCCAGAAATAAGAACAAATCAGGAGGTATCACATTACCAGACTTCAGGCTATACTATAAATCTATAGTAATCAAAACAGCATGGCACTGGCACAAAAGCAGAGTGGTAGATTTACAGAACAGAATAGAGAACCAAGAGATGAACCCAGCTACTTATCACCATTTGATCTTCAACAAGCCTATCAAAAATATTCACTGGGGAAAGACCCCCTATTTAACAAATGGTGCTGGGTGAACTGGCTGACAACGTATAGAAGATGGGACCCACACCTTTGACCATTAACAAAAACTTATTCTCACTGGATAAAAGATGTAAACTGAAGACATGAAAATATGAAAATACTAGAAGAGAGTGCAGGGAAAACACTTGAAGAAGTTAGCCTGGGAGAATATTTTATGAGGAGGACCCCGCTGGGCAATTGAAGCAACACCAGAAATCTATTACTGGGATCTGATCAAACTAAAAAGCTTTTGCACAGCCAAGAGCACAGTAAGTAAAGCAAACAGACAACCTTCAGAATGGGAGAAGATTTTTGCAGGTTATGCTTCTGACAAACGTCTGATAACTAGAATCTACAGAGAACTAATCAAAAAGAAAAGAAAAAATAACCTCATTTCTATGTGGGCAAGAGACTTAAACAGAAACTTCTCTGATGTAGACAGGTGCATGGCCTACAAACACAGGAAAATTGCTATGGGCTGTGACACCACAGCACTCTACCAAGGATGACAAAGTTAGACTCTATCTCTTAAAAAAAAAAAAAAACTCATCCTAAATCATCAGAGAAATGCAAATCAAAACCATTTGAGATATCATCTAACTCCAACAAGATTAGCCCACAGCACAAAATCCCAAAACTACAGATGTTGGTGTGGTTGCGGAGAGAAGGGAATGCTTCTAAATTGCTGGTGGGAATGCAAACTAATATGACATTTTTGGAAAGAAGTTTGGAGAACACTCAAGGAACTAAAAGTAGACCTACCATTCGATCCTATAATTCCTCTACTAAGTATATACTCAGATGATCAAAAATTATTTTACAACAAAACCATTTGCACCAGAATGTTTATTGCAGCCCAATTCATATTAGCAAAGACATGGAAACAGCCCAAGTGCCCATTGACCCATGAATGGATTAACAAATTGTGGTATCTAACTCAAAACTCAATTTAAAGTCAGTTGCTTTTTAAAGAAGTTTTCAGAGCTTCTTCCACAAATCTGACTCAGATCATCTTCTATTGAAAACATGGAAAATTTGGGGTCCGATGAAGACAGCAGGAGAGGGGTAGTACGTTCCTCTTCTGGGCCTGGCTTCATCCTCATCTTACATTTGACTCCATCTGAAGGACACAGACTCAGCCAGATGGTGTTTATAGCCTCCCCTCAGACCCCAGTGCAGCTTCCTGGCCTGAGTCATGCAGTTCCCACCACCAGGGATCAGTCTCCTCCAGAGCTCGTGTACATGAAGTGTGCTCACTTAGCC
>CAUYQV010013751.1:0-20637 GCA_963574575.1 Galagoides demidoff
TTTTTTTTTTTGAGACAAAGCCTCAAGCTGTCCCCCTGGGTAGAGTGCCATGGCATCACAGCTCACAGCAACCTCCAACTCCTGGGCTCAAGAGAGTCTCCTGCCTCCGCCTCCCAAGTAGCTGGGACCACAGGCGCCCGCCACAACGCCCAGCCATCATTGTTGTTTGGTGGGCCCAGGCTGGGGATTTGAACCCGCCACCTTAGGTGTACGTGACTGGCGCCTTAGCCGATTGAGCCACAGGCGCCGAGCCGATAACAGAATTCTTAAAGTTGTTTTCAATTATTAGTTCTCAAAGTCCTTTTCAGATTTCATGTTAGGTTTTATAGTTTGTGAGGAAAAATGGAAAGGAATTTTTAAAAGGCTTAAACATATATTTCAATAGATGGTGAAATTAAATAGTTAAGATACAGAGATGTTGGAGACTTTACATCTTTTGTATTAACCTGGATTGAGTTGGAACACATTCTTCTTAGTAAAGTATCACAAGAATGAAGAAGCAATGTATGTAATTCTAATATGAAGCCAGTAGATGATCTAATACAGAACCTCATGGGAGAAAAACTCAAATCAATTCAAGGTGGGGGATAAGGGAATGAGGGAATGTGGAGATGGGAGGAAAGAGGGGGATGGGGCTTACAGTGTATGGCATACCTCTTGGGGGCAGGACACAATTATAGGAGGGATTTTACCTAACAAATGTGATCAGTGCAACCTAATTCTTAAACCCTCAATGAAACCCAAATAGTAAAAAATAAAATCTAAAAAAAATAAAATAAGGTAAAAAAATAAAGAAATGGAAATGTTTGACATTAATCAAATGACAGAACTATAAACTTTATATCTACTTTTCAAAGAAAGCAGATACACAATTTCTAGTAGTTTGTGTATGGTCATGAAATAGAGAAGAAAAACCAGAGATTGTGTTGTTTGAGAGAAGCAAATTCTAATGTTGGCACTGATTCATTTTAGATACCAGCTAACAAGTGCAATAATTGAAAGAGGAAGTGAGAAATTTGTAATATGGGGTGATGTACATATGGAAAATTTAGTTAAAAAAGATAGGGCAAGAGATGAAATTTAAAACCAGACTTCCCTTTCACTGTGTACTGTATGTTGTTATTTCATATACAATGCTGAATATGAATGCTTTCAGTACAAGATTGATAGTTGACTTTTATTATTTTTAATTTGTAGGAAGTCAGATTTCACTGTGGGACTAAATCTCATAGTTTATTTACCAGGTAAGATGGATCATGCCTGTAATTCTAGCACTCTGGGAGGCCCGATCTGGTGGATTGTTTGAGTTCAGGAGTTCCAGACGAGCCTAAGCAAGAGTGAGACCCATCTCTACTAAAAATAGGAAAAGAAAAAAAGAATGTAAATAGCATTAAAAGTTCTTCAGATACCATTTCCTCATTTCTATTTAATCATTTCTCACCTTTTACCTTCCCATTTTGTACTGTTTTTTACTTTTATTCCTCTTATGCTTTTTTCCTCTACAATTTTTAGTTCCTTTTCTTTTCATAGATGTTTGTTCAACTTCTTTCCTTTTCTATTTTACCCTTTTGTTATTAGTTCTTTTTAAGAGAACATTAGTTCTCACAGTGTTGCCCAGGCTGGTCTCAAAATCCTGGTCTCCAGCAGTCCTCCCACCTCAGCCTCCTGAGTAGCTTGTATTACAGGCAACAAGCCACTGCAACCAGCTCCATTCTTTTTCTTACTTGCTAACTGCTTCAGCTCTCTTCAGCCAGTTTCATTTCTCCCACTTAAATATTAACTTTTTTTGTCCATCGAAGCCCATGTTCACTAATTAACACATTAATGTCATCAAGGAATTATTTTCTTCTTATGAAATATATGTTATATTAGAACTCATCAAGGAATTATTTTCTTCTCTTCTTATGAAATAAATGTTATATTAGAACTCCAAATTAAAAGAGTTGAATTCATGACAACTGAATTATAAATTGATGTATTTGGTCTCAGATGAGTTGTTTAACTTTTATGCCTCACTTTCCTTATTTGTACATGTATTTATGTATTTTTCTTGAGACAGAGTCTCACTCTGTTGCCCAGGCTAGAGCATCACAGCTCACAGCAACTTTAAACTCCTGTGGTCAAGCAATTTTCCTGCCTAAGCCCTCCTGAGTAGCTGGGAATACAGGTACCCCCCACAATTCCTGGCTAATTTTTTTTTTTTTTTTTGAGACAGAGTCTCAAGCTGTCATCCTAGGTAGAGTGCTATGGCGTCACAGCTCACAGCAACCTCAAACTCTTGGGCTCAAGCAATTCTCCTGCTTCAGCCTCCCAAGTAGCTAGGACAATAGATGCCAGCCACAATGCCTGGCTATTTTTTTTTGTTGTTGCAGTTGTTTTAGATGGCCCAGGCTGAGTTCTAACCCACCAAGCCTCCATGTATGGGGCTGGCACCCTATGGGTGCTGCCCCCTGGCTAATATTTTTATATTTTTAGCTGGATTTTTTTTTTTTTTTTTTTTGTAGAGACAGTCTCACTTTATCGCCCATGGTAGAGTGCTGAGGCAATTCTCTTGCCTCAGTCCCCCCAAGTAGCTGAGACTACAGGTACCTGCTAGAATGCCCGGCTATTTTTTTGTTGCAGTTTGGCTGGGCCAGGTTTGAATCTGCCACCCTCAGTATATGGGACCAGTGTCCCATATACTGACCCACAGGAACCACCCAATATTTTTATATTTTTAGTAGAGATGAGATCTCACTCTTGCTCAGACTGGTCTCAAGCCACTAAGCTCAAGTGATCCTCCCACCTTGTCCTCCTAAAGTACGAGGATCACAGACATGAGCCACCATGCATGGCTCACTTTCCTCATTTATCATGAGAATTATTGAAACAAAATCTTCAAGGACTCTCCTCACTCTAAAATCCTATGATTCTATGGTATCTTAATTTTCCCATTTTTATCTATTGGGCTGACCTCATTCATTTATAAATAATCATTTATAAACAACTATCATGTGTTTATAACTGGTATGTATGTGAAAGAATCAAAATAGAACTCTGGGTTCCTGCCTTTGAATTGTTTATAGTCTATCTGGAGACTAGAGGTACTGTATATTAACACTCAGTTATCTTCAGTCTGTTCCCCTTCTTTCCAGAACAGATCCATGTTCTCAAGGGAATACCAGTTATTTCAGCTTCAACCCAGTTCTGGATGAGAAGCAGGGTGGCCCTTGGATACAATAAAAGAATCCTGTATTTATGTTCTTATACATCTTGGAATCACCACTGTAGTTGTTCTGTAGCATTACTTTATGTTGTCCACTTGTTTACAATCTGTAACTTGCCCGTGATAGGAACATTTATCTTAGAATTGAGGAGATGGCTCTTCATTGGGATTTAATAGATGATCATTTTCTCCCTGCCTTATCTTTTGGGCATATATATGTCCATGTATAGTTTTCCCTCAGTGTTTGTGGGACATTGGTTCTAATACCACTGGTGGATACCAAAATCCACACATACTCAGGTCTCACATTCAGCCCTGTAGACTCTGCAGTTATGAAAAGACGATGCTTCTGTATGTATGGGGCTTTTATATCCTACAAATGCTGCATCCCCATATGGTTGTGACCATTTGTATTTGTTGAAAAAAATTTGCATGTAAGTGGAACTGTGTAGTTCAAGGGTCAACTATTTATGAGTTTGTGTCATCATGTTCAAGTATAATGTTCCAGATGGCTGAGTAAATGTGACCAAGTCTTTCCACACCATATGTGCTTACACTTGTTGCTTTGGTTTGTTCCTGTGCCTATTTTTTAGGGAAGTTCTTCTTTTGGAAACATTATTTTTTCCATTCATAGACTGTATATACTTTCTGGTGAAAATATACCATGTTATAGGGATTAGGGAAAGTGAAATGGAGGTGTATATGCTTATATAAGGGTAACATCAGGGTCCTTTGTGATTGAATGGCACTGTAGCAAGCTACACCACACTTCGGTGATGGATGGCAAGTATTATGCACATGTGATGAAACTGCAAGAAGTAAACACACACATGAATACAAGTAAAACTGGGGAAACCAGAAAAAGATACCTGAATTATATCAATGTCACTATTCCAACTGTGGTATTTTGCTATAGTTTTGTAAGATGTTACTACTGGGAGAAACTGGATAAAAGGTATACCTGATTGCTGTTATTTCTTTCAACTGACTGTGAATCAGTTATCTCAAAACAAAGTTTCAATTAAGAATAATAGCAATTTAAGAAGTCTATGTTGAAAGATAATAGTTTAACATGTAGCTACAGGAAGCACATTGACATATCATTTTGTGGAATGTGACTTTCCATTTACAATCAAAGGATGCACTGCTAGATAGATTTTACTAATTTGCTATTTGAAGTTTTCTTGTGAATGTGTGGAAGATACAGCAATAGTTGTAGTGTGTTCTTTGCAGACACTTAAGTGATGCCAGTTTTATATCTGTCTCATCTGTGTCAAATAGAAAATCAATTAATTCTAATAAAGGTTCAAAATTTTCATACAATTCATGGAATCACAGTAAAGTTTTTGAAAGTTCATTGTGTCAGAGGGGAAATATTTGACTTATTGTGAAGGCTACTGTAAATCTATAAAATTCAACATTGAAGAAAATGCATAATATTTTTTGAGTAATGTGAATATTAAAGTTAATGGAGCATAGAGTCAGGGTTAAAACAATATTCTTACTATATTAAGAAGTTCAACATAGCAGAAAATGTATTTGGAATTGGTTGTAGTACATTGACCATTCATAATTTCATCTAAACGAGCTTAGTATTCTATCAATAAAATAACTATAATTTTCAAAATTTACAAGTACTTTTTTAATGAGAAAATTTTTGTGATAATCTGATGTAGGATTTAAAAAATATCTTTAGCAAGTCAGTATTTTTTAAGCTTAGTTTCAATTTATTTTGTTTTTCTATAGTATAGAACTTTGTCTAATGTATATAAATTACTCAGCAGTAAAAAAGGAAAAATAAAATGCTGATCAGGAAATGGAGACTGAAAGGGAGCATGTGTGTGGAAGACTTATAGGGAAACTTACATTAAATAGAACATTGAATAGGAAGCTTTGCTTGGAGACCATTATAGATTATGAATCTTTTGAATAAGAGAGAAAACTATTGAGATTTTAAAAAGAATATATAGAACATAGTTGATTTCCATGTAACTGGCATAATGTATAAGTAGATTACTAGAAAAAGATAATCCACAGTGAAAAATAGACTAAGTTCTAAGAGAATCCCAGTAAACTTTAGGGAGGAGGTATCTGATCTATAGGCAGGTGGCTGCCTATGAGGTATTTTGATAACTACTAAGAGAGGCCTGTAGATGTCCTTTTCCTTCAGCTCTTTGTGTGTGTGTGTGTTTAATAGATTTACTGAGTACACGTGGATGAATTGCATGGTGGAGAAGTCTAGACTTTTAACATATCTATCCCCTGAATGATGTATATTGTCCTGAATAGGTAGTTTTTTGTCCCACCTTCCCCACCAGCCCTCTTCCCTTTCTGAGGCTTCAGTAAGTCACTTAGTATGATCATCAATACACATTGCTTAACTCCCACTTATAAGTGAAAACATGTGGTATTTGGTTTTGTTCCTGGGTTACTTCTCTTAGTATAATCCAGATAGCCTCTAGTTCTATCCAAATTGTTGCAAAAGACATTATTTCAATTTTTTTGATGGTTGAGTAGTAATCCATGGTGTATGTGTGTGTGTTTTCTTTATACATTCATCAGTTGGTGGGCACTTGTGTTGATTTTGTATTTTTTTTTTTTTTTGAGACAGTCTCACCATGTCACCCAGGATAGAGTGTCATGGTGTCACAGCTCACAGCAACCTTAAACTCTTGGACTTAACAATTCCCTTGCCTTAGCCTCTGGAGTAGCTGGGGCTACAGGTGCCTGCCACAATGCCCAGCTATTTTTCTTTGTTGTTGTTGTTGGAATTGCCATTGTTGTTTTAGCTGACCTGGGGCCAGATTTGAACCCTCTAGCCTCATTATATGTGGCCAGCACCCTACCCACCGAGCTATGGGTGCCGCCCTGATTTTGTATTTTGTAATTGTGAATTGTGCTGTGATAAACATATGGGTGCAGATGTCATTTTTATAAAATGATTTTTCCTTTGGGTAGATCCCTAGTAGTAGGATTGCTGGATCAAATGGCAGATGTACTTTTAGTTCTTTGGGAAATCTCCATATTGTTTTCCATAGAGGTTTTACTAATTTACATTCTCAGGGACAGCATGTAACGGCTTTCCCTTTTCCTCACATATGTACCAGAATCTATTGTTTTACTTTTAAACTACAACTTAAGTTGAATTACTCAATTGAAAGAAAATATGATACAGGCATGTTAAATGTTTATTATCTTGAGCAGAAAACTTTGGTTCCCTGGTAAGACTTGATATAACTGATTCTGTTTATATATAGTTTTCTTGGTGTGTGTGTGTGAGAGAGAGAGAAATAAATAAATACAGTTTTCTCTGAGTATCCATGGAGCATTGGTTCCTTGGATATCTAAATCTATAGATGCTCAAATCCTTTCTATAAAGTTGTGTACCTAGATGTGGTGGCACATGTGGAATTCCAGCTACTTAGGAGGATTGCTTGAGCCCAGGAGTTGGAGACCAGCCTGGGCAACATAAATAAAAAATAAAAATAAAACAAAACAGCAAATAAGGAAAAGCAAACAACTTTAGATGAAAAAGTATATTTGTATATTATAACCTCTATATATCTTCCTGTATACTTCAAATCATCTCTAAATTACTTATAATGCCTAATACAAATAATACTATGTAAATACTTGTTTTTTAAATTTGCTTTTTTTTGCTATATTTTTCTTTTAAATTTAGTTTTATTTATTTTCAACATTTTCAACTGTGGTTGATTGAATCCATGGCTGTGGAATATGTAGATATGGAGGGCTCACTATAATATCTTTAAAATTTATAATAAAGGGAAAATACTTTGGGTGTTGACTTCTTTGAAATGTTAGATATATGGAAGTTACTTGAGTCTGTATTTGAATTGTCTTAAATTTGTATATTTTTCCTCTATAAGTGAGACATTATATACATATAATGCCCCAGAAGTGGCATGCATGTCTTTTTTACATTCCTTGCTCTATAATTCCTCTTTTGTGCCCTTACATTTTCTTTTGTTTTCTTGTTTCTCCCTTTATCTGCTGGCATTTTTAATTTTTTAAAGCATATTCCTATTCTTGACTGAAATGTGTTTTCTGAAAGAGCTGGTGTTTGAAAATTGCTTATTGACTCTTAACCATATGAAAGCAATAAATGCAAACAGTTTGTTAAAAAATCATCATTGTTAACAAAACTTTAAATATCCAAAGATGTGTTGTGAGAAATATTTGATTGGAATTAATTTAAGTTCAATTCTTACTCTTTTCAATACAGTATTTCCCAGATTTTAAGACCTGCAGAATTCACAAATTGAGATCTGGCATCATTTTCAGAGAGAGACTTTTGGTAATGTGTAAGTAGTTTGTGGTTTTCATTTTGATTTGTTTCAGTTAGCTATTTTCTGTATTAAACACAGTGGTATCTTAATTTACCAGAACTCATAAGAATTTGGAATATATTTACCACCTATTAATTGTGGATAACAAGTGATACATAAGACTTTATTGAAAGATGATGTCTTAAGATGTACTTTGGATCAGTATTTATTCAACACCATTTATTAGAGGAGAAATCCTTAGTGTAAAAAATTCTGGGTTAAAGGACTTGAGTTCTTGCCCAAGCTCTACCAGTAATTAGCTGCATATGCTAAGCAAGCCGTTTATTGTGATTTAGTTTCTTTGGGTATAAAATGAGAGATTGCATTGTGATCGATAATAAGATGCTTTCCCATCTAAAGGTCTCTTATTCCTATTTTAAGTTTTTATAAATCAGGGATTGATAATCTTCTGAAAGAGCTGTCAGATTATGCACTTATGTTTTGATTTTGTGTTGTTAGTTTTTGCTTGGGGATAGATATTGGGACAATGGTTCCATAGTCTGTTAAGAGACAAGTAAGCTTTTGTTCAAGAAATCTCCCCCATGTAGTCTATATGTTTCAGTTATAAAGCTTACTTTTAAAAAATTAATTTTGCTTTGGGTAGGTTAAACCTTTTTAAAAAACATTTACCTATTAAATGATATATACAAATAAGATTTTCTTCTGGTAAAGTCATCATGAATGCTGATGCTGAAGGAGTGCCAGTTTTCAAGGAGGTGGGAGAAGGGAAAATATAGTAGTTAACTTCTGCGCATGGGTCTTTGGGGAAGAAACTGCTAGGGAAACTTTCAGGGTAGGGTGAAGAGAAGCATTTGGAATCTGGACAGACATAGGAGAAAGAACAGCTAGGGATAGAATAAAAGTATAGAAAGAGAGACAGGAAGGTAGAACTAAACAAAAAAATTCTGTGAAGGCAGAGGTTACTGCTTTCATCTGTGTTGTCACTGGCTCCTAGAGTAGTATCAGACCTTAATAAATATTTATTAGAAATATTCCTTTCTGGGCTCAGCGCCTGTAGCACATTGGTTAAAGCACCAGCCATATACACTGAGGGTGGTGGATTCAAACCCAGTCCGGGCCAGCTAAACAACGACAACTATAGCCGGGCATTGTGGCAGGTGCCTGTAGTCCCAGCTACTTGGGAGGCTGAGGCAAGAGAATCGCTTAAGCCCAAGAGTTTCAGGTTGCTGTGAGCTATGGCACCACTGTGAGCTGTGGCACCACAGCACTCTACCGGGGCGCAACATAGTGAGACTCCATCTCAAAAAAAAAAAAATTATTTCTGGCTAGGCATGGTGGCTCATGCCTGTAATGCTAGCACTTTGGGAGACCGAAGCAGGAAGATTATTTGAGTCCAGGAGTTTGAGGTTACAGTAAGCACTACTGCACTCTAGCCAAGGTGACAGAGTGAGACCCTGTCTCAAAAAAAGAAAAACAAGGCTCGGCGCCTGTGGCTCAAGCAGCTAAGGCGCCAGCCACATACACCTAAGGTGGCAGGTTTGAATCCTCAGCCCGGGCCCGCCAAACAACGATGATGGCTGCAACCAAAAAATGGCCGGGCGTTGTGGGGGGTGCCTGTAGTCCCAGCTACTTGGGAGGCTGAGGCAGGAGACTCGCTTGAGCCTAGGAGTTGGAGGTTGCTGTGAGCTGTGATGCCATGGCACTCTACCCAGGGGGATAGCTTGAGGCTCTGTCTAAAAAAAAAAAAAAAAAAAGAAAAGAAAAACAAGAAAGAAATATTTAATTCTAATAACATTATATGCCTATATTTAATAAATCAATATAATTATATCTATGTTTAATGTTTAAGTTTAAAGTCATAAATATAAATTTATTAAATATGTTTACATTAATATAATTAATAAATTTGGTAAATTTCTAATTTTGCCTATAGCCCTAATTGTGGTGATTATTGGTTATTAGACTCAAATCATTTCCTTTATCCATGTCAACAACTATAGTATTTAAGGTAATTGAGGTTCAGAAAAATGACTCTGAGTTACAGGACAACACCCTATAGAATAATATGCTTAAAGAAGTAAAGCTTCATTTAAACCTTTCCTTTAATAAAAAAAATTTTTTCTTTTTTTGAGACAGAGTCTCATTTTGTCATCCTTGGTAGTGTACTATGGTGTCATAATTCACAGCAACCTCAAACTCCTGGGTTTAAGTGATTCTCTTGCCTCAGTCTCCCAAGTAGCTGGGGCTACAGGCATCTGCCACAATGCCTGGCTATTTTCTTTCTTTTTTTTTGCAGTTTTTGACCGGGGCTGGGTTTGAACCTGCCATCTCTGGCATATGGGACTGGTGCCCTACTCCTTTGAGCCACAGGCACTGCCCACTGGCTGTTTTCTTTTTTTAGAGACAAGGTTTTGCTCTGGCTCAGTCTGATCTCGAACCTGTGAGCTCAGACAATCCACCAACCTCGGCCTCCCAAATGCTGGGATTACAGGCATGAGCCACTGTGCCTGGCCCAATATTTTTTCTTTTTTAGGCAGAGGTCTTGAGTACAGTGGTGTCGTCATAGCCCACTGTAGCCTCTAACTCCTGGGTTCCAGAGATTGTCCTGCCTCAGCCTCTCAGAGTGCTAGGATTACAGGTGTGAGCCACTGGCCTTCGCCTGTTTTGTTGTGTTTTGTTTTTGAGAGTAGTAGAGTGTAGTGGTGTCAGCCTAGCTCACAGCAACCTCAAACGCTAGAGCTCAAGCAATCCTATCCTCTTGCCTCAACCTCCAACGTAGCTGGGACTATAGGCATGCAACACCACGCCTGGCTAGGTTTTCTATTTTTAGTAGCGACCAGGTCTTAACTCTTGTTCAGTCTGACCTCCAACTCTTGTGTTCAAGCAATCCACCCACCTTGGCTGGCTAAGAGTGCTAGGATTACAGGTGTGAGCCACCTTACCTGGCTTTTTTTTTTTTTTAAGACAGACTCTCACTATGTTGCCCTCAGTAGAGTGCTATGGTGTCACAGCTCAAAGCAACCTTAAACTCTTGGGCTTAAGCAATTCTCTTGCCTCAGCCTCCCAAGTAGCTGGGACTACAGATACCTGCCACAACGCCTGGCTATTTTTTGTTGCATTTGTCACTGTTGTTTAGGGGCCTGGGCTGGGTTCCAACCCGCTACCCTCAGTGTATGTGGTTGGCACCATAACCGTTGTGCTGTGGTGCCAAGCCCTGGCCTGGCTTGTTAAATATTTTTAAAGCAGCTACCTACCATACTTAGAGTACTAGCTAGAAATGAAAAAATGTGATACTAGAAATGGTGTATATTTGATGGAAAATTATGTAGTCATTTACTATTACTATAATTATGAAGATGATAGACATTTGGAAAATGATTATTAAATAAAAAATACAAATGTATTCTATAATTATGCTGTGTATAAAGATTAGAAGGATCCTTTCTATTCTCAAAGATTCGGAAACATTGAAAGACAAACCTGATTTATCATGAATGAGATTGTTGATTTTCTTTTGGCTACTTGGTACAATTCATAAAGTTTAAATGAAAGTCCACAAACATTTCAAATATTGTAATCAAATAAAAAATATGATGAACGTATATTGACTAGAAAGAAGAAATAGTGTACAGTCACAGAGAAAAAGAGAAAAACTTTTTTCTTTTGAAACAGAGTCTCACTCTGTTGCCCCGGGTAGAGTGCCAGGGCATCATAGCCTACAGCAACCTCAAATTTCTGGGTTTCAGAGGTCCTCTTGCCTCAGCCTCCTGAGCCCACCATAGCGCAGGGCTGATTTTTCCTATTTTTAGTAGAGAAAGGGTCTTACTCTTGCTTAGGCTGGTCTCAAACTCCTGAGCTCAAGCAGTCCACCTGCATCAGCCTCCCAGAGCGCTAGAATTATAGGTATGAGACACCATGCCGACAAGCAAAACTGTATTTGAAGGACAGTAGATAGATTACCTTGGTTGGAAGAAAAATGGAAGATGAAGTTTAGAGAAGATGAGAATGAAGGTCTCTAGTTTTGATAATTTAAGATAAAATGAACTGGAATAGGTTCTTAACTGTGGAATAATGCAACAAAAAAACCCAGAAAATTTATTCTATGTTATTTAAGCAAACTAGAATTGGGGGCAAGGAAGTTGAACTGGTTCATTGTGTTACTGATTATTTTCATCTATAATTCTGAATTTGTGACTGTTTATCAAGTTCTCTCTAGGCCTTTTACTCCTTTACCATTTCAATAATAATAAATTTGCAAAACATTTTATGATCAGAATTTTTTGTTTTTCATTTTTTTATGTTTCCTTTGATCTCCACCTTGTTTTTTCTTGTCTTTAGAGTTAGCAAATGTTGAACTTTGACATAGTGAAGTGAGAGAAGAAATAAAAACAACCTGAATTGATTGGGCAGAGATTGAAAGGGAGAAAAACCAGTTTTTATTAGTCACTGAATGGGTAAGTGCCTTCATGTAATCCCTATTTTGTTCTCTTGAACCTTTTAGGAATAGAGAGGGCATCCGTCTTTGCTATTTTCAAAGAAAATAGATGTAATTTAAAGTAAAGTACTAGCTAAGCAGGCATCTGAAGTTTTAAGATATCTATAAACATTTTATGTCATATTGAACAAAGAAGTAAAAAACAATCGTTGTTAATGATATAGTATTTTGTTTTTAATTTCAGGTTAATGTGAGAGTACAAACAAATGTTTGCATTTGTTTGGGAGAGTCCCTCTTGTAGTTCTGTTCCACACTGTATACCCTTACTTTGTGCCCATTAAGTGGGAGCACATCAATCCCCTTCCTTTGCCCCTCTGTCCTCTCCCTTGTGCCCCCCTCCGCTCCGTTGTCCCTCCCCCACTTGAATTCAATTGACTTTTTCTCTTATGTGAGCATATATTAAATCATCTACTGGCTTCATATTAGTATTGAGTACATTGGGTAATTGCTTTTCCATTCTTGTTATACTTTACAAGAAGAATATATTTCACCTCCATCCAGGTTAATCCTTTTTTATGGCTGAATAGCATTCCATGGCATACATATACCATAGTTTGTTCATCCATTTCTGGATTGGTAGGCATTTAGGTTGTTTCTGTATCTTGGTGATTGTAAATTGAATTGCTACAAACAATCTAGTATAAATGTCCTTATGATAAAATGATTTTTTTCTTCAAGGTAGATGCCTTACTAGTTCTTTGGGTAGATGTTTTACTAGTTCTTCTGGGTAGATGCCTTTGAGTTCTTTGAGGATTCTCCGTATTTCTTTCCAAAGAGACTATATTAGTTTGCAGTCCCACCAACAGTGTAAAAGTATTCCCTTCTCTCCACATCCTTGCCAGCACCTACAATTTTGGAACTTTGTTATGTGGGCTATTCTCACTGGGGTTAGGTGATATCTCAGGGTGGTTTTGATTTGCATTTCTGTGATGATTTGGGATGATAAGCATTTTTTGATATGTTAGCCAATTGTCTTCCTCAGAGAAAATTCTGTTCATGTCTCTTGCCCTGTGAAAGATGAGAATTTTTGCTCTTTTTTTGTTGATTAATTTGAATTCTCTATAGATTCTAGTTATCAGCCCTTTGTCAGGTTCATAATATGCAAATATCTTTTCCTCTTCTGAAGGTTGTTTATTTTATTTTACTGTTGTGCAATTATTTCTTTAATTTTAGCTGTGCAAAAAGTTTTCAGTTTAATTAAGTCCCATTTGTTTATTTTTGTTGTTGCAATTACCACTGAAGTCTTCTTCGTAACATCTTTCCCCAGTCCAACATCCTCAAGAGTTTTTCCCATACTTTCTTCTAGGATTTTTATCATTTCATGTCTTAGATTTAAATATTTATCCATCTTAGGTTAAAAAAAAAAAATTTTTTTTTTTTTTTTTAGACAGAGTCTTACTATGTCACCCTCAGTAGAGTGCCATGGTATCACAGCAACCTCAAACTCTTGGACTTAAGCAATTTCTCTTGCATCAGCCTTCCAAGTAGCTAGGACTACAGTCACCCACCACAATGCCCAGCAATTTTTTTGTTGTAGTTGTTGTTGTTTAGCTGGCCTAGGCCAAGCTCAAACCCTCCAGCCTCAGTGCATGTGGCTGGCACTGTAACCACTGTGCTACAGGCACCGAGCCCATCTTAAGTCTGTTTTTGTAAGTGGTGAAAGGTACGGGTTCAGTTTCAGTCTTTTACATGTGTTTGTTCAGTTCGCCTACTATCATTTATTGAATAGGGCTTATTTTCTCCAGTGTGTGCTTTTGTTTGGTTTATCAAAGATCAGAAGGCAATAAAAGACTGGTTTCATCTCTTGGTTTTCTGTTTGGTTCCTTGTGTCTATGTCTCTATTTTTGTGCTAATACCATGTTGTTTTGATCACTGTGGACTTGTAATATAACCTAACATCTGGTAGAGTGATGCCTCTGGCTTTGTTTTCATTACTAAGAATTGCTTTGGCTATATGGGTTTTTTTCTGGTTCCATACAAAATGATGAACTATTTTTTCTAGTTCTTCAGAGTACGCTGTTGGTATTTTAATGGGGATTATATTGAATCTGTAGATTGCTTTGGGTAGTATAGAAATTTTACCAACGTTGATTCTTCCCAGCCAAGAGCATGGTATGTTCTTCCATTTGTTAATATCTCCTATTTTCTTAGGGTTTCACAATTCTCTTTCTAGAGGTCCTTCATCTCTTTTATTAAGTATACTCCTAGGTATTTTATTTTCTTTGAAGCTACTGTGAAGCTACTGTGAAGGGTCCTTGATTTGCTCCTCAATTTGGCTGTTGTTGTGTACAAGGCTACTAATTTGTGGACACTGATTTTATGCCCTAAGATGTTACTGTATTTCTTCATCACTTCTAGGAATCTTATAATTGAGTCTCTGTGGTTTTCTAAGTATAAAATCATATCATTGGCAAAGAGCAAGAGTTTGACCTCCTGTGCCCCCATTTGGATGTCCTTTGTATCCGTCTCTTGCTAGAACTTCCAGAACTGTGTTGAATAGTAGTGATGATAGAGAACATCCTTGTCTGGTTCCAGCTCTAAGTGGAAAAGCTTTCAGTTTTACTCCTTTCGGTATGTTATTAGCTGTGGGTTTGTTGTAGATGACTCCATTCAGTTTAACAAATGTGCCACCTATGCCTATTTTCTTAAGTGTACTTGTTAGAAAAGGATGTTGAATTTTATCAAATGCTTTTTCTACATCTATTGAGAGGATCATATGGTCTTTGTTTTTGCTTCTATTGATATGGTAAATTATATAGAGAGAAGAAGAATGAACTTTTTATTTTGTTAATTTTCTGAATGATTATTCTATTTTCAATTAATGATACAGTGTTATTGTTACTTTATGTGTATATTATAAGCCAGCCTTGCATCCCTGGTATGAAACCTACTTGACTGTGATGTATAACTTTTTAAATATATAGCTGTAATCTATTAGCTAAGATTTTATTGAGTATTTTTGCATCAATATTAATTAACAAAAATGGTCTATAGTTCTTTTTAGTTGGGTCCTTTCCTGATTTTGGTATCAGGATAATGTTTGCTTCATAGAATGTATTGGGGAAGGTTCCTTGCTTCTCAGTGTTTTGGAATAGGTTCTGCAGGATAGGTACAAACTCTTCTTTGAAGGTTTGATAGAATTCTGGTGTGAAGCCATTTGGTCTAAGGCACTTTTTTTGTTGGAAGCTTTTTTATTATTTCTTCAATTTTAGTGCTTGATACTAGTCTGTTCAAGACATCTATTTATTCCTGGTTAAGTCTAGGGAGATTGGCTCGGTGCCTGTGACTCAAGTGGCTAAGGTGCCAGCCACATACACCTAAGGTGGCGGGTTCAAATGCGGCCCAGGCCCGTCAAACAACAATGATGGCTGCAACCAAAAAATAGCCAGGTGTTGTGGTGGGCGCCTGTGGTTCCAGCTACTTGGGAGGCGGAAGCAGGAGATTCGCTTGAGCCCAGGAGTTGAAGGTTGCTGTGAGCTGTGATGCCATTGAACTCTACCCATGGGGACAGCTTGAGGCTCTGTCTCAAAAAAAAAAAGTCTAGGGAGATCATATGATTCTAGGTATTCATCCATTTTTTCTACACTGTCAAATTCCTGGACATAGAGTTTCTTATAGTAGTCAGAGATCATCTCTTGTATCTCTATGGTATTGGTTATTTCCCCTTTTTCATTTCTTCTAATTGAGATTATTAGAGATTTTACTTTTCTGTTTCTAGTTAATCTGGCCAAAGGTTTATCAATTTTTTTATCTTTTTGAAGAACCAACTGTTTGTTTCATTAGTTTTCTGAATGATTCCTTTGTTTTTAATTAATGATACAGTATTATTGTTACTTAGTTTGAGTAAAGTTGTTTTAGGGTTTTATATTATGGTGATTGTTTAGAGAACTATTATATCAAATGTATGTTATTTGTGGTCCCCAGTTTATAAAAATGGATTAAAAGAAATTTACCTCCTAATTGTTTAGGAATTTTTGCTTTGATACAAAACACTGAATATCCAAGGTTTTTTTTTTTTTGAGATAAGAGTTTCAAGCTGTCCCCCCTGGGTAGAGTGCTGTGGCCTCACAATTCACAGCAACCTCTTGCTTCAACCTCCCAAATAGCTGGAACTAGGTGCCTGCCACAATGCCCAGCAATTTTTTTTTTTAGAGACAAGGTCTCTCTCTGGCTCAGGCTGGTCTCGAACTCCTTAGCTCAGGCCATCCACCTGCCTCTGCCTCCCAGAGTGCTAGGATAACAGGCATGAGCCACTGCATCTGGCCTGCCTTGTGACTTTTAGCACTGTCTTCCCTCTAGCTTCTAAACCACACACAAACTTGGCCAAGAGCAGTAGCCGTTGCTTGGAATCTTAGAATTCTGGGAGCTGAGGCAGGTGGATTGCTTGAGTTTAGGAGTATGAGACCAGCCTGACAAGAGTGAGACCACCTATCTCTACAAAAAATAGAAAAAGTAGCTAGGCATTGTGGGGGCACCTGTAGTCCCAGTTACTCAGGAGACTGAGGCAAGAGGATAGTGTGACTCTAAGAGTTTGAGGTTGCCAGGACATTCTAGCCTGGGGCAGCAGAGTGAGACTTTTAAAAAAACAAAAAAATAAAAAAACCTACAAACTTACTTTAAAACATTTAATTTAAAATTAAAAGCGCAGGTGGAATTTTAGTAGTCAGAGACTCTTCCTGAAGAAATTAAAGAACATATTGATCTTTTAAGACATCATCTGGAATGTTGCCAGCTATGTTCTTAGCATTATATATTTCATCAACTGTGCCTTAGTATTTTGCTACCTTCCCAATAACCCCCAATCTCAGATGAATAAATGGAAAACAACAAGATGAGGGAACAAGAATAATATATAATTGATTTTTCTGTCAACAAATGTAAAAGGACTTTATTACCACTTTAATGAGGAGTTCTTTCTGATTGGGATCTGTTCCTGGGCGATTGTTATGATTGTTTGGCAGTGTCACATTTCCCTGCTCTTTTGTGTTTCCTGAGTCCTTTTGTTGGTCTCTTCACTTCTGATGTAGCAGTTGCTTGTTCTGATTTTCTCAAATTGCTTTTGAAGGGGAGAACTTTCTCCTGAAGGTATATATATGTTATTGGTTGAGCAGGACACTTTGGCTTTGATTTTGTGTGCCTATGGTAGTGTGATCATCATAGGATTTCTTAGGCAGTACACAGGGTCACTGCTATCTGTGATTTCCTTGGTGGTTTAGGGAATAGTTATTAGTTAAGGTTGTGGTGAAGTTTTGCTGGGGACTTGAGTGGCAGCTAAACCTGGCTTTGGTCACCATTGTGGAACCAGTGAGCTGAGTATGCTGATTTTAGACCCCAGAGCAGTTTACCTTGGCAATGGTGTATTAATATGTTGGGCCTTCAAGTGGCTTGCTCATAAGCTTGTAGTTGGAACAGAGGGCTAGGCATGGAGGTGGGTTCTCAGGCCCCTGAACAGCTAGTGTGATATGGGAGATGTCATTAGTGGTGTTGAGGTCACTCATTAGGACCCCCGTGGTCTGTAGTTGCAGAGGATTGAGCAGCCTAGTCCCAGGGTCTCGCTCTCTTGCTCAGGCTGGTCTCGAACCTGTGAACTCAGGCAATCTACCTGTGTCAGCCTCCCAGAGTGCTGGGATTACAAGCATGAGCCACCGTACCTGGCCTCCTGCATTACTTTTATAATTAAAAATTCAAAAGATATTCTTACTATTTAAAAAAGACATGCTACCAGCAAGAGCAAGACCTTGTCTCTAAAAAAATAGCTGGGTGATGTGGCAGGCACCTGTAGTCCCAGCTGCTCAGGAGGCTGAGGCAAGACAATTGCTTAAGCCCAGGAGTTTGAGGTTGCTGTGAGCTGTGATGGCACAGCACTCTATTGAAGGTGACAAAGTGATACTCTGTCTCAAAAAATAAAATTAAATAAATAAATATAAAAATAAGGTATGCTTTTTACATATAAAAGTGAAATGTATAATACTAATGTGTTTATCAGGGATATGATCTTTTTCAGGTTTTTTTATTTTCACATAAACCACTTATATTAATTTGGCTTATTATAGGTGAACATTAGTCTTTTAATTTCCTTTTAGATGTAACTTTCTGTAATGGAAGATGATTGAAGACAAGGGGCCTCGTGTTGCTGACTACTTTGTTGTAGCAGGATTAACTGATGCTTCAAAGCCTCTTGAAGAAGAAATTCACTTCAATGATGCCTGTCATAAAGTAGCTAAACCAAAAGAACCCATCACAGATGTTTCAGTCATTATTAAATCTCTTGGGGAGGAAGTGCCACACGATTATATTTGTATTGATGTTACCCCAACTGGATTGTCAGCTGATCTCAATAATGGAAGTCTTGTGGGGCCACAGATCTACCTTTGCTATAGGAGAGGAAGAGATAAGCCCCCACTTACAGATCTGGGGTAAGTATTTTATTTAAGGCTTACTGTTATTGATCCATGCAATATGTCTTGTAGATTTTGAAATTAACTGTTTGATTTAAACATTAATAGAGGCATAGCAGCTTTAGAAAAATAGATAGTTTATATGCAACTCATCAGTGTTCATCCTATATTCTCTTCCTATTTCCTTTTATTTCTTCTTGCTCTACAGGTTCCCAGCACTCTTTTCTTGAAATCCTGGGTTTCTTTCTGTTGGAGGAGAGAAAATTTGAAAAAGTACCAGAAAATTAATGTATTATCCTGATCAGAAAATTTTTAATTTTTTCTTTTTTGGTGGGGAGGAGGGGACAGAGTCTCACTCTAGCTAGAAGGCTGTGGCATCAGCTTAGCTCACAGCAACCTCACACTTCTGGCTCAAGCAATTCTCCTGTCTCAGCCTCTGGAGGAGGAGCTGGGACTATAGTAGAGTGCAACAATAATTTTAATGGAGACAAGGTCAGACTAGACTGGTCTTGAACCCTTGAGCTCAAGAGATGCTCCCACTTTGGCCTCACAGAGTGCTAGGATTACAGGCATGAGCTACTACACTTAGTTCTAATTACTTTTAAAGTATGAGAAAATGAAAGTTTTTAAATATGTTATAATGATCATTACAGATGGATTCTTAACTATACATCATACAAGGATCTTGGGTGTAATTAGAACTTTACTTAGGCTACAATATTAAACTTGGGGCTCTTATTTATATATATATGTATATACATATATGCATATAAAACAGCTTTATTGAGATATAATTCCCATACTATACAATCCACACGTTTAAAGTATGCATTTCAGTGGCTTTTAGAGGACTGTCCATATTCAGCCATATAATATGAAAAATAGTATTAACTAACAATGGTTGAATAATTTATAGGCAGCCTTTGTTTTTAGGCAACCATCACCACAGTAAATCCCAGACCATTTTTATCATGCCAAAAGAAAACCCTGTACTCATTAGTAGTCACTATCTAATTACCCCAATACCCTTAGCCCTTGCCAATCAGGGTTACTTTCTGTCTCCATGAATTTGCCTATTCTGGACATTTCATATAAATTCAGTCATGCTATATATGGTCTTTTCTGGTTTCTTTCACTAAACATAATGTATTCAGGATTCACCCATGTTGTAGTATGTATCAGTACTTTATTCTTTTTTTATGGGTAAATCATATAGATATACCACAATTTAGCCATTTATTTGTTGATAGTTTTTTGGTTTTTTTTTTTTTTACTTTTTGACTATTACGGATAATGCTGCTCTGAATATTCATGTGCAAGGTTTTACATGAACATATTTTCATTGTCTTGTGGATAAGCTAGGAGTGGAATTGTTGGCTCACATAGGAATTCTGTCTTTAATCTTTTGAGGAGCTGCCAGACTGTTTTTCAAAGTAGCTGCTCCAAATTGCTTTCCCACCAGCAGCACATGAAAGTTCCAATTTCTCCACATCCTACTCTGGATTTCATATTGTCATTTTGATTATAGCTATCCTAGGGGGTATGAAATGATATCTCATTGTGGTTTTGGTTTGCATTCACCTGATGGCTAATGATATTGAACATCTTTTCTTGTCCTTTTTTGGCAAGTTTGTATGTCAGTGGAGAAATATCTATTCAGATTCTTTACCAGGTTTTTAATTGGGTTGTCTTTTTATTGCTGAGCTACAGGCGTTCTTATGTATTCTAAATATAGTCTCTTATTAGTTATATGATTTAAAATACTTTCTCCCATTCCATGGGTTATCTATTTCTTTATGGAATCCTTTGAAGCCCAAATATTTAGGTTTTATAGCTGAGTAGTGGTAGCCTCAAAGAGGTTAAGTAACTGTGTAAGGTAATGAAGCGAGTAACAGGCAATAGGAATTTGAACTAACTTCTTTTTTGAACTAACTTCTTTGCACTTAGGTATCTTTTTAATTTAAGTTAAAAAGAAAAACCCAGCAAAACAAATCAAAATGAGGAAGAATAATAAGCACATAAGCTAACATTAGGGTTAACAAAGTTGCTATGATGAAGCATCAAGTTTAGCTCCAAATTTTCAAAATAAAATGTTGAGGGAAATTATTTTTAAAATTTGATGATAGCCAGGAGAAGAAGAGAAATTATAGCTTATATTAGAAATAATTTGACTGGCTCTGCGCCTGTGGCTCAATCAGCTAAGGCACCAGCCACGTACACCTAAGGTGG
>CAUYQV010013752.1:0-20208 GCA_963574575.1 Galagoides demidoff
TGGGTAGAGTGCCATGGCATCACAGCTCATAGCAACCTCCAACTCCTGGGCTCAAGCGAGTCTCCTGCCTCAGCCTCCCAAGTAGCTGGGACCACAGGCACCCACCACAACATCCGGCCATTTTTTGGTTGCAGCCATCATTGTTGTTTGGCGGGCCCGGGCTGGGGATTCGAACCCGCCACCTTAGGTGTACGTGGCTGGCGCCTTAGCCGATTGAGCCACAGGCGCCGAGCCAAGAGCAAAGCTTCTAATACATTTTCCTCAAAAATAATTTTTGAGATAAGCCTGAGGAAGTCATAAGTATGTTCTTTTCAGAAAAGGGATAGAGGGGATTTTAAAAATAATGATCAGAATTTCTTTTCTAGATAATTAAAGTAACCTCTTAATAATAAAGCCTCTTTAGAAAAGTGTATTAATAAGCCTGTTTCAGGAGAGTGTGTTTCAAATCTTTAAGAGTTTTTACATCAGATTCCTGCTCGTGAATATTAAGTGAAGCATCTCCTTTTGTTTTTTAGATGTTTGCAGCCATAGAGTTACTAATCTGGAGAAATGATTAATGTCAGGGAAAATAAAGCAGTAAAAACTCAGAAACCAGATCAGCTATGAATTCAGTTGAGTAATATAAGTGCTTTAGGTAAGAAAATCAGATGAAAACTTGGAAGGATTTTTTTCCCACGCTGTACGGGGTAAGTCAGATATGCTTTGTTATAGAGTTTCTTATTCAGACAGTAACATTCATGTCCAATCATATTGTCAAAACCCAGCAAGCCCCAGAGGACTCCAAAATACTTGGGTTATTCGATCAAACTTCATTTGCACTTGGAGTCTTTGCTTTAGTCATTTGTGGTACTTTTTAGAATCATTTGCTAACTCTAGATAAGTTACTGTGGTAATCAACACTTGTACCTGAATCTTACCAAGGAACAAAAAAAGGGTTCCTCACATTACGGTTTTTAAGAATCAAACACAGTTCTATCAAATGCCATGTTAACTTCATCCAAAAAAAAAAAAAAACAAGGTGAAACAGTAACCTTTGCTTTGGTCAATCCTCTTATGAAGAGGCTGATTTCTACCTCTCTGTGAAATCTTCCCTTCCCTTCTCCTGCTTGAGAGCTTTCCTTATGCTCCTATAACCTTTCCTTCCCTAGACCTATTTCTATTTAGAAAACACACTTGAAAATGTCTGGTTTTACTGCTCTTCCCTGTAATCTCAAACTGCTCTGAAAACTCCAGCTGAGACCTGAGTCATGAAGACAGAGAAATAGTTTTTGACATACCTTGAAAATTCCATTCATTATTTTCCCTGATATCATTTGCCTTATAATTAAATTTCATTTTCAGGAGGAAAGGAGAAAGGCAGGAGTGCCTTATAATTAAGTTTAAATTCAGCACTGACTCCTCCACCCTCCTATCATTAAAACATACAATAATACCTCAAAATGATTTTACAAATGGTCATACCCATTGCTGTTAGAAAACTAGAAAACTGTCACTCTGGTGTCCTGGCTGGAGCATGAAATGGGACAAATTTTCTACGTGGGAATTTGAAAAACATGTTTAAAAACACTAAAATTTTGTATACTATTCCTACAATTCCACTTCAAAAAACGAATCTTAGAACAACACTTTATTATAAGATTGCTCGTAAAGGCCCTGTTTATAACAGCAAAAATTAGATACTTCCAACAATTAAGATTGGATAATAAATTGTTGTATATACATATGATGACTTACATAGTTCTTCATAATGTTAATGGAAAAAGAAAATTATAAAACTGTGTGGATACTCTGATTCTATTTTTATCAAAATATTATGTCTCTTTATACATATAAAAATTTTGGTCTATACAGACATTAAAAAAGGTTGGTTCTCTCTGGAAGTTCAAGTAAAGATAATTTTCATTTTTCTTTTTTCTTAACTGTTTTATTCATGATAATGAACATGTCATTTGAGCAGGATTATATGAAAAAGGTAAACGTAATTTAAATTATTGCAACGTTCAAAAACCTCACCATAGCAAATAATAAGACCTCTTACAAATTGTGCCTTACTTTCATAAGTCTGCTGTGAACAGATATAGTAACAATCAAATCCAAAAGTCAGACTTAGATTTCATCAAATCTAGCAGAATAAGGGAACATAGGATCTAGATGTGCAGATTGACAGTCACGTCAATCCTCAGCTTACTGAAATCAATTCACAGCCCTGTTAGCTTTACTCAGTTTAATTCACAAGCATCGTACATCTTGTATTTACCGTTAGAAAAGCCCTCTCTGAAATATCCAACATACAAACCAGAGAAACCTTTTCTTCTAATCACCTCGCCATTTGATTTTTTTTTTTCAGTTGCTCTCACAATAAAACGCATTCCAGTTTAAATTTTTGCAAACAGTAGACTTAAAAATCAGAGTCATTGTCCCTGATTTCACTATCAATACTTGATGAAAACAAGTACCTACATCGTTCTCTTGCCCATCGGTGACTGTAGGGTGGATGTCAGGATAATGTTTCAGAAACTGGGCTACGTATGTCATAATAGACTTCTCATCTGGTTTATCTACATCAACATCTGGAAAAAACAAAATGAAATGTGAATAAATTAGCACTCATTGGATTTGAAGAATATAAGCTTTGAAATCTCACAGTTGTACCTAAAAACACTGTCCAAAATGCAAAAAGAAAATAGAATTACTATTTAAAATTTCAGGGGAGGGGAAACTGATTTAGTCTGCAAGATATGTGGTAAAATTTTATGACTCAGAGAGATGGTACATTTTAACCAGCATGGTGGTACCTGCTTAGAGGCCCCGCTACTTGGGAGGCTGAGATGGGAGGATCGGTTGAGCTAGGAGGTAGGCAGGGGTCCTCAAACTTTTTAAACAGGGGGCCAGTTCACTGTTCCTCAGACCATTGGAGGGCGGGACTGTGGGCCCTGGGATGAGTTGGCTGCTAAGCAGGACAGGCAGCGGTGGCAAAAACACCTGGTGGGCTGGGTAAATGTCCTACGTGGGCTGCATGTGGCCCGCGGGCTGTAGTTTGAGGACACCTGAGCTAGAGGTTGCAGACAGAGCCAGACCCTGTCTCTAAAAAAGTAAAAAAGGAAGATGGCACATTTTTAAAAAGAGCTTTTAGGAAAGTAGTGTATATTTCATTTAAATAATCACAGTATTACTTGATCATAAATTTGAGTACTATAATGGTTACTCAGCCATTCTATTTAGTTAACAAAATATAAATAAATGTAAATTTTAGAATTAGAGTGAGTATATAGTATAAAAATTTCTAGAGATGTAATGGTAAATGATACCATCATATAGGGAAGCTCCCCCCATCACTACCACAAATTTTGCTTTAGAAGAAAGGGAGATGCTGTATATTCAATTTCTTAGATGGCCTCTTGATTGTGGGACATTAGTGAACTTTGAGTTATCAAGTACTCTTTGAGGGAGACACAGCTTGAGATCTCAATCATTATGGTTTTGCAGCTTAGAGATATTTACTGAATAAAACTGGTAAAAATCAGGCAAATATACATATGGATTTAGTAATTATATATGGGACTAAGACTTCATAAATAAAGCATTCACTGGTATAAACAAGTTTTTTAAATAATCATTTTAGGCGAGGCACCATGGTTCATGCTCGTAATCCTAGCACTCTGGGAGGCTGGAGAATCTCTTGAAGTCGGGAGTTGGAAACCAGCTTGAGCAAAGTAAGAAAAATTAGCCAGGGATGGTGGCTCTTCCCTATAGTCCCGGCTACTCAGGAAGCTCAGGCAGGAGCATCACTTGAGCCCAGGAGTTGGAGGTTGCTGTGAGCTAGGCTGAGGCACTGGCCCAGGTGACAGAGCAAGACTCTGTCTCAAAAATAAACAAATAATTAACAATTTTAAAACAATAACAAGTGACAACATTTTTCAGAGCCCAATAGATAGAATCAAAAGGAAAACACAACAAGTCACCATGAATTATTAATCTCATATTTTGTAAAGTTTCCTTTTAATTTGAGATATAACTTCTAGAGACTTTCAATGTAGGATTTTAAAGGTGCTGAAACACACAGCACTTAAAAAGAAACAAAGATAATGTATTCTGAAATTTGTTCGATGATTCCTGGTGATTTTAGAAATGACCAGACCATTGATGTTGAAGACACAGGTGAAGCAAGAATGTGAAGGAGGAAAAGTTACATCCAACCGTGATTTAACATAACGTGTGCTGTTACTACATAGGACATGGGTGACTAAATCATAAAGTAATTAGTATAATGGGTATTGGTCTTAAGTGATCTGTATCCCTAAAAGTTTATTTATTCAAGTTGGCTAAATAAATCTTGAAGGGGGAGTTCTCACTAGGAAAATAGATGATCACCTGTGTCTGGGATGGCCTCATATTTGGGCAACCTCAGTTTCTGATCATCAAAGAAAGTACTGAGGTCTTTTAGTCTAGTGGATCCAAAAGAATCACTTATACTCCCCTATCATTCCACTCTAGGAAAACTTTCAGCTCTGTTATGTCTCCTGAAGTTGAAGGCTTGGCTATGTGTGCAGTTTGTCCCTTGTTTTGTTTCCCAGAAACAAGGTCCTTTGCTGTCCTAGTGAAAGCAGGAGGCCCAAATCATGTGGTGAGAGCTCTCACAGGACCCTCCTCTGAGAGTAAACCCAACCAGCTCTCTGTAACTCACTCCTGGAAACACAAGTGTATCCTATTTGTTTTAAGGCTAAGAAAATTCATTCTGAAATTCCATCTATAAAATAATTTGCATCAAAAAATTAAAAAATAATGATTTGCGTTATTTACAAATAATAATCTTGAAGACAGAGAGTAGACTGGTAGCAACCAGAGAGCAGAAAGGTTGGAGGGTGGATAAATTTTTTTCACTGTATGTTTATGTTTCTGCATTTATTAACAGAAATTTCCATAATTGCCAACTCAAAGAAATTATCTATGACATCTGGAAAATTCACTTTGATACTTTTATTTCAAAATAACAAGCAATTTATCTAATACCCTGTTTCCCCGAAAATAAGATCTACCAAAAAAATAAGCCCCAGCAGGATTTCTATGCATTTGTTAAATATAAGCCCTACCCCAATAATAAGACCTAGTGATGGGCCTGGCTACATAGTGTATCTGCATAGCCATGCCATGCATTTTGGCATGCAGCAGTAAGGAAGACTGGAATACCTTTTATCTGCCACAGCTCCTTTCTCTGAGCCGTTTGCACTTGTGTGGGTGCGCGGGTGGTAACCGCAATCGCAGGCATCCTATTGCACACACGTGAACGGCTAGGGGAAAGGAGTTCATGCATCACTAGCCCCATCAACAAGGTCAGCTCCCCCTGTCAGGTTCCAGAAGAAGATGACTTAACTATATTTGAATAAATGTAGATTGATGTATTTTACTTAATAAAAATAAGACATCCCCTGAAAATAAGCCCTAGTGTGTCTTCTTGAGAAAAAATAAATATAAGACAGTGTCTTATTTGGGGGGAAACAGGGGTACGAGTATATTAAAGGCATCACAATTGTGTTTTGAAGGTTTGAAAGAGTTAACTCTATTTCCAGAAAGTCTTAAAATTCAGTCTTACCCAATATGTGCCAAGTCACTGAAATGATAACATTAGTTAATCATTTGTGTACTTTTCTAATTGACACCAAAACGCTGGATGGCTGCCAACATTTCTTAGTATCTAATGACTAAAATTTTAAACATAACCTTAGATTACTAATAATCTACTTCTCCCAGATTCTTTGGAGTTATAGAAATAGAGTAATTCTTTTATCCTGTCACATACCCTACCCCACGCACACACTTGGAGAGCGTTCATTCCATCCATCCGTATATTGAGTGAGTGCAGTTCACCTGGCTGATACCGTTCAGAGCACTGGACTCACATTTTATTCCTGACTATGGTAGTGAATATTTATGCAGAACAGTTATAAGAAGATACCACTTTTTCCCAATTTTTTCTAGCTTTTTGGCCTCAAAAAAAGTCTGGGAAGTCATGTATCATTTGTGGGTTTAAGACATACAGACCCAGTGTGTGGAGCTGTACCACTATCCGGCCTACCTTGGGGGTCCAGCAGTCTTGGGATCCCCAGTTCCGTTTCGGCGATGGAGAAAGCGTCCTCCAGATTCTCTCTGTTAGATCTGCCTCTCACTTTGTCCAGGTCCACTAGTTCAGGTCGAATGGCGTGGATCACTGAATGAAAGGCAACCCCGCTTCTCCAACTCCTCCCGAAGTCTTTCACTTCTATGCCTGTGTGCCTTGTGTGACAAAAACGTGGAACAACCGTCACACGCTGTGTAGATACAAGCCCTTCCTTCAAAGCCTTGTGCAAAACCCCATGCTTCTCACCAGTGATCTGCAATTAGCTACATCAGTTCTTATTCTTGAGAAAAATTACGCAAACCAATAATTTTAGAGGGCAACGAGATAAGATGCAGAAATTCTTGTTCCATATTTTGGACATTTCTGTTAGATTTCTCAGTTATGTTAGGCAATATAAAGCACATTTTTTACACTTACCTTTTAACAGAAAATAAATGTAGAGAGTGTTTGCAAAAATTTAAAGAAGATAAATTATAAAAACACCAGAATTGACCATAATAAAGAAATGATTATGTTTTGAAGAAAGATCGAACACATTTCTAATGCTATGCAATGCTGTGTCATACATTATAAAAGATTAAGCGAATGTGGCTGAATTATACCAAATGCATTAGAATGTACAAACGCAGATGGATGTGATTATACGTCTAAAGCATCCATACCGGATGTTATATTCCATCTAAGTTCAGACAATCATTCTAATTCCTCCACCAATCAAATTGTTTTCAAATTTTTTTGGCGGGGGCAGATTGACCCTAAGGTCACATCTTGGTGATAAATCTTTTTTCTTTGTGGTGTATTTGATTCATTCAAAGCCAGTTATAATCAAGAAAGCGATTCGAGCGGGTCATTATATTTTGTTGTTTAAAATAGAATGGAGGCAGGTATAGAGTTTGTTATTTGTTTTCTACACGTGACCTGTCAATTATAAAGACCACTCCAAAAAAAGAGATGTGAAGATGTCTCTGATCACTTAAGGGGTAGCAGTCAATGGGGGGGGTCACCTGGTAGTGAACCAGGGAGTGGAGAAAGGAGAGGACGGTGGGGATGGGGTGCTCCCACTTAATGGGTGAGATGTTAGGCACATATCTTGGGGGGTGGGACACAAATACAAGAGGGTGCTCCTGAACAAATGCAAACATTGTAATGTAATTCTTTGTTCCCTCGAATTAACCTGAAACAATAATACAATAAAAATAAATATATAAAAAATTAAAAAAATAATAAAAAGTTACTAACTTTATAGTTGTTTTTAAACAAAGTAGAAACTGAATTCAATTTTTTTTTTAATCAGAACTTCACATTTTCCCCTGTAAAATGCCACCTGACTGGCATATTGATTACTACAATAAGTTGGTAAGTGCCCTTTAATTTTACCTTAGAAAACTTAATATTTACTTTAAAACATGTCTTCCCAATGTGTACTCCATTTGTGTAAATATACTGCCCTGAAAACAGCATCACTGAACATAATCATTGGCTTCAAAAAGAAACATTTTAAAAACAATGTCATAAGACTGCAGTAATCTCAAAGCAATCTTGATTCTTAGTTCTTCTAGAGTTTCTGTCTCTGGTCGTATGAATGGCATTGTTTTCAGGACATATCTGACATCCACTCAGGTTGAACAGTATGACCTGATCGTTCCTCCTTCTTTTGGACATCCATCTCTGGCTCCTCTCATACTTTTCTCTGCACACATTTCCTCATTTAAAGATTATTTTGTCGCTTTAAGCCACCTAATTAGTTTTTAATGAAATAAAGTGGTGTGTAAGTAATTAGTAAATGCTCACTAGGCAATTGGATTATTTTCTGATTTTTTTCCCTTAAATCTGTTTACTGTTTTAGACATTTTCAAAAAGTAAAATATAGACTGTTTTTATAAACATTTACTATGTTGGAATAATTAAAAATGTTTCAGTGCATTTCTTTCTCCTGTATTTGTTGAAAAAAATATACGTACATATGTGCACACACACACACGTGCAAACACACACACACTGTTTCTTATTAGATCAAAATGGTAGGTAATCGTCTTAAAAAGTTTTAGTTTTAGCCCAAGCCTCTTGTTCAAGAATCTTAGATACAAACCCAAAGAAAACTCACATGAGCCCCTTAAAGAAGTGGTGAAATGTGACCTGTTTGTAAGTATTTCTGACCTATAGTGCGTATTTACTTCAAGGGCCTTTGTATGAATCTGGATATACGTATATTAATTTGTTTGGTTATCTTACTAATATTGCCCTAAAATATAACAGTTCTTTTTAGACATTTGACAACAGGTATGCAATGTCAGATAGGCTATAACTCGATGCTTCCGTCTCTGAGAATATTTACTGACAATGGATGAAATTAGTTTTTAAAAGTTGAAAGGGCTTAACTATCTTGGGTTACAGAAATAATTTTTAAGTCACTTCTTAAATATTTTTAAGATTTATACCAAAATAGTGAATGCACTTTGACAACCAATCTGGTGTTTATAGAAGATTTATGATTTCCCACTGTCTCCAATCTACTAAATGTGAAGAACCTTCAGACTATAGAGTCTGCACGAGATTATCATTTTAAGAACCATGTCATTCTTATACTGAAATGGATACTGATTCTAAAGTCTTTCACACACGATAGATAGAAAGTTGCTTGATAAATACGCTCGGGGATCATGTAAACAGAGGCTTTAAAAAAAAATGGGTGAAGAGTTTGGGAGCATAACAGAACCATGTGTTCCTTACAGAATGTTCCTGGTTTAAGACATTCATTTCCCCAAAGCCCTACAATTTACGCAGCTACAAAAGAAACAGATCTGGGCGGCGCCTGTGGCTCAAAGGAGTAGGGTGCCTGCCCCATGTACTGGGGGTGGCAGGTTCAAACCCAGCCCTGGCCAAAAACTGCAAAAAAAAAAAAAAAAAAAGAAGAAGAAGAAAGAAAGAAACAGATCTTACTGATGTGCAGCTAGGTGGAGCACCCTCAGGCCCAGCATTCTGGACACTTACATACATAAGGAAAATACAGTTTCCACTGATGTTGACATAGAAGTTGCATAAAAGACTTTGAGCTATATCTAGATTCTTGTATGTCTCTGAAACCCAAGACAGTGTGCGTGAAACGAAATTAAATGCAGTATAACTCCAAAAGCATTAAATTTGAGTTTACTATGTTATTAAATGAAAGTTACTATATTGTTAAAGAAAATCAATTTATTTTTGGTTAATTTAATGCTGTATAAAGCAATGGACAGCAGACTATCACACTGACATTGTTATGATAAAGTTTAATCACGATGGCGTCACAGCAAATGTGAGCCCGTGGTCACAATCGGCTTGTACCTAGCAAGTTCCTCTCCCTGTCCAGATAAACTGCAGCAGAGCCCAGCAACACCACTTTAGATCCAATCAAACAATGTCCTGGCAGTGTAGGAAGGGCTTTTTATTTAATTTCTACCATAGCTTCTAAAGAGCCACAAAGCTTTGCCTTCAGAATTTGACTATAACTTGAATCATAAAAATATGCCCCAAATTAGGTCACACTTTAAAAGCTAAACAAAACTGCACATATTAGTAACACTAATTACGTCTTTTCTACGTTTATCTTTTTTCTTTTTCTTTTTGCTCTTCATTCATTTTAAAAATAGAACTTCCTATGTTTAGTGCTTCGATATTTTATAAGGGTAAGTACTTGTTTACAGCTACTTTCCAGAATCAGAGAATCACATTCAGATTAGTTTGAGTTACGCAAAACAAGATAAGAAGTGAGTTAATGTTACATGTTTAGGAAAATAAATAGAAGCACAATTTCTACGTGAAGGTACTAACTCCTGACCACCGCAGACACAAAATATTGGTAATCTATGATTAATTGAAAGCTCTATCAGAATTGCTATGAGGAAATACATTTTGAGAGTAATAATTTTCTAGCCACTGTTATCACATAAATATATACACATGTGAATTTATTATGCCTTCAAGAAAGCTGGAAACGAGAGGCAAGTTCTCATTTCATAAATCCAGAGTAGACAAAGTAATTTAATTTCTCAACAAAAGATAAGAAAGAGGAAAAAAAATAAAATGGCTATAAAGCTTCAGGAAATGAAAGCAAAAGTAATTTTTTTAGAGTGTGGACCTTAGTTCACATTACTATGAAATAGAACTCAATAGTCTTATTGAGAGATTATCAACTTTAAATCTTTAATTTATTTGTGTAGAGATTATTTAATAGGAGCAGAAACCCTCTTGCACAACCTGAATAGAATTAGCCCTCATGCTACTAAGCAAAGCCTAGGGTTAATCAACTTGACTAATCAGGCCCAGTCACATGAACAAAGAAGGAATTCATTTTATTACAGCATTTCCTAGAGCATTATATGATTCGTGTTTATATTTTAATTCATGGAAACAGTGAAACAAGGGCTGAAGCCAAGCCATTCACTCAAATTTGGAATTATTAGAAGGTGCAATCAGTAGCAAATTGAAAAATCACTGAAGGGTTTCAAATGTAGACAAACTCTAGGTACTTACTTGCCCGCTGTGTACTGAACCCACTTTAATAAAGCCTTCTTAGCATTTCCTTGCATCTTGGTGGCCACCTTCCGTTTACTGGGCGGGCTGGCTGTCTCAGAGCTCACTATGCTGTCCACGGAGGATGCGCTGCTGGACAAAGACTGGAGCTGGGGCAGGTTGCTGGTCAGCTCTTCTATCTGTGAGTTAACAGCCAGCAAAAACATAAGACTCATCTCTGATCTTCCTTCCCCAGACACTTCACTTTTCCAATTGCAAATGTTAATGCCCACAAGACCCCTGGCAAAATGTGAGCTCTTAAAGGGCGTGGTCGATGCCTATGCCTCTCCCCGCTGCACCTCTAGCTGTATCTTACCCACAGTAGTAAACAAACACTTGCTGAATACATGAACAAATTGAGAAAATAAAGCCAAGTGATTAGAACAATTATTCTAGATGGAATGGCACATTCATTTCTTCCCTTTGTGTCTAATAGGAGCTTAGAATGGCTGCCTTCCAAAAACAAAAGAAAATCCTCCTGAGTTCCTTGAGAACGTACAATTTCATCTCCATTGTGATGTGCCCACTTTTCAGCTTGGGCACCTCTGCTGGAGTTCTTTGGGGTGAGAAGTTCCAGGAACCTTTTCAGGAGAGAAATGGAAACTCCTCTACTACCAAAAAACAATATATGTGTGAAAGTTGCAGATCTACTGAGTTGAGGACCAACCCCAAAGCTGTGGTGAATGAAGATGTTATTAAAATGTCTACTACCCTCTCCTTCCAACGCATTACATCAACTAAAGAAGATGAGCACAATACCTGGAAATACAGAATAATGGTCCACACCAATCCAAGAACTATTGAGGGTCGGCCATCAGCTATATCCGTGGAGTTGATGTTGACTAATTTAATCTGTGTAGAAAGAAAAACTGTACTAGTAATGTACTAGAATTTTATAACTGATTTAATTTGGCAATACTTAGGACTTTATTAGACATCAATAGGATTTGGTCATGCCTAGATAGTGGTACACAAGAGTAAGTAGGGTGAGCATACGAACAGGCAAGCACATGGTTTCAGTGAAAACGTCAGGGTCATTTGTTAGGTGCACAAAATAAAAACAACCGTAAAATGTATTCTAGAAATTTATTTGGTTTAAAGTTGAAAAAACATAACACCATGCAGGGAATTATCAACTAAAATGCCAAATAAACAAACAGAAATTATTCTTTGTATTTAAAGGTTTACTGGAACTTAAAAGAAACCGTGATGAATAGTTTAAGAAGATGCACTTACTTTGAAGTTTGTTACCAAATAGCATGACACTTATGTTCTCTTTTACCTATAAAAACCAGGAGTTAAGAATTCTAAAGTTTGTACTAACCGGTGATCCTCTGTACATGGACTGACATGAAAAACAAAGGGAGAAGATGATATATACATACACAAATAACCTTTCGAAATCAGCATTATTTGTTCAACGGGAATAAAAATGTAGGTGGCAAATTTAGAATTTGACTTTGGAAAATATATTATGAAGAAAAACCAAGGAAAGTCAGAAACTATAAGATAGAGACAGTTAGCATTTGGTTCCCTACTCCTGGCTGATGACAGCTATAAAGCATTTAGGACAGATGTCAACCTATGTCCCCAATTGTTCATCTTGATGTTTTCCCAACTATTAGAAAGTTATTGCTAAGCCCCAACAGTATATCAACTTAGATGGTAAATTGATCTCAATCCCTACACCCTACAGTCAACAACTGCTCATCATCCTTTATTTAATTCCTAAACAAATTTTAAAAAATAATGAAGTACTCCTCAAACTTCTATCTCATCTATCTAATCTCAGTCAAGATTGGATGAGGTGTACTATTAATAATAAAGCTCAGAAGTTTGTATTTGTTTTCTTTATGAAATTTAATTTGAATAATTAAATTAAATAATTTAAATTCATTATTTTCACATCCTGGGCAGAGTAAAAACTGACACAAAAATCATTATAAATAATTTGAGGTATTCTCATGGGATTTAATCTCACTGATGAAGTGTATTCATCAGGTTCTGTGATAGAAAAACAAACTGAGAACTGATGTAGATTGTTACATCCACTTCTTTTAAACTTAGTAGTGTAAGACATTAACACAGATTTGTGGAAAGTAAAGGACTCCAGATTTCTTTAACTTTTTATGACAGAATATATTGCAATCTCTAAAACCAATAATTTTGACTGCTCTGTTGTGTGACTTCTCCAGAATTTGTTCCACATCTAACTTAGCACCCATACACCACAAATTTATAATATATGCTAATAACCATAAGATTAATTCATCCCATAGAGGACAGATAATTTCCTCTTTTTGTTATCATTTTTTTAAGTACTGTTGAGTATAACTTGAATTTCCTATCCCCAACTCACTGACTATATTGTTAACCTATTATAGACACCAAAGATCTTTTGCCCAATTTGTGAGGAGAAATATTTTCCATAATTATCTTCTGTCCTAAAAATTCTGTTTCACAATGGGTTTATGGAGCACAAACATGTTTGTTTGTTTGTTTTCTTGCTTGCTTGTTCAACCACCCATCTCTTGCAAATACTTATTGAACTTACAATAACTTCTCAATAGCCTTAGGAGGGTAGGGTGGGTTATAGAGAGACATCCAAAGAGACTAAAGAATTTTACTTTCTGACTGATTGAGCCAGAAACCAGGGAAAAGAAGTCATGGACTCTTTTAACAAAAGCTCCAGGTGATTTTGATACACATTAGTGTCTGAGAACCCTGGACTAAACAATTTTGCTTGGCCCATGTAATCTGAAGAAGTTTGATTTTGAAAGACAGAGACTTTTATGGACTGAATTGTGATTTGTGTTTCTCCAAAATTTATATTGAAGCCCTAACTCCCAATGTATTTGGAAAAATGGACTTTTTCTGAGGCAGTTAAGGTTCAGTGAGGCCATCAGAGCAGGGCCCTAATCCAGTAAGGCTTGTGTCCTTGTAAGAGGGAAGAGACACCAGAGACTCTCTCAAGCTCACACAGAGGAAATGCCACATGAGGACACAGAGATGGTGACGGTCTACAAGCCAGGAAGGGAGGCCTCCCCAGAACCTGATCCTGACAGCAACTTTATCTTGAAGTTCTTGACTCCAGAAGTGTGAGGAAAGAAGTTCCTGTTATTTCAGACACCCAGTCTGTGGTATTTGTTATGGCAGCCCAAGCAGACAAATGTGTGGCACACAGATGATTCAAAAATTATTTAAATGATTTGGAAATAAATTCCAAAAATTTTAATAAAAATCTACATTACAAGCTTTTCTCAATAAATTTGGAAACCTAACAAATAAACCCATCACCACTGTCCACCAGCTGCTTCCTATAGTGTGGTGTGTGTTAGTCAGATTGTTCTCTACAGTAACATAGGGAGCCAGCTACTCGCCTTACTTCATACATAGTTTAAACAACTTAAAATAAGCAATTACATGTCAATAAAAATTCAGATTAATGCCTTTTTTTTGATAAATTGGAAGATCCAGGATCACTGTCCTTGGATTTCATTAAGGTAACTCTGGTTGAAACTGAGTACTTGCCCTCTTCTTCAAGACGGGGCACAAGGCTGCTCCATGCTCCTGTTACCAGACTTGGCCTCCATCCCACCTCATCCCTCCACTTCACCCTTCTAGACCCCCTGGGAATATGAATTTACGTCCTATATCTGCAGTATGCTGGTCCATGGTATGCTCCCTGCCTCACTGGTTGGAACGGTCCACCTGATCCTTCACTGGAGAAAGACACAGAAGGTGGTATTAGATCCCTGCACCAGAGACACACTGACACACTTCTCAGCAGATTCCAACATAGGTGTTTTGCATTAGCCGATCAAACAAGGTGAAAAATAAACACGGTGATAGGGTTTCCCAGTAAAATGTGGGAATATCCTGAAAAACTCTCAAAGTCCCATTCAAGAAAGCTTCATTCAGTTTTCTATGAAAAAGTAATGATGGGCAGGTAGAAGAAAAATCAAACCTTCAATAAGAACGAGATTAGAGTGATCTGGAAATACTGTCCAATGTCATTTAAAAAGCTAAGATTGTCTTCTACACCCTCCTAATGCCTAGAATCTCTCTTGGGTGTGAAGTTTGCCAACTGACTAAAATATGCACTGATTCATTGCATTACCAACTTATTACCATATAAATTATATAAGAGCCAGAATCTAAGTTTTCTTTTATTTTATACTTTCCAGAGTTCCTTTCTTATAGAAAACTCAATTATATTATTTGTGAAGTAAATGAATTCATGTAGTGCATATCCACTGAGAAGAAAATAATTGGATCATTCTATTTCCCAGAAGCATCTGGATGCCTATTTTTAAAGCTAGTTTTGGTATTGCCAAGCTTAGACTTCCTAAATTCTCACAAATTAGAAAAAGCTGAATATAAGAGGATTGGTGCAGCCCTTTTGGAGGGAAACATGTCAACATCTACAAAATTACAAGCACATTTACCTTCTGACCTAGCAATCACACCTCAAGAAATTTACTTCCAAAAATATGAACGTATTCACACACAAGTTTCTTAATGGAATCACTGTTTTGGAAAAATATTAGAAACAACCTAAATGCCCATTCATAAGAGATGAGTTGATTAAACTGTTAGGAAGCTAAGATTCGAATGAGATTAGAGCGATTTGGGACATTCAGGCAATGGAATACTATAAAAATACCATGAAAATGGTAGGGAAGTCTATATAAACTGACTAGGGGTGAATTTCCAGGATATTATGCAGAATAAAAAAAGCAAAATACATTTTCAGTATGCTATACTTGATGTAATGAAGAAGGTGGCATGATGAAACACATCTCAGTTAAGAAAAAAATCACAGAAAAAGAGAGCAAAAAGCATAGATATGTGCATATATATAGTCAGTAAATATACATATTTTCTAGATCTGCTGAGAGGGCCTGGGAGAAACGGCACCCCAGGGGTAGCGAGCATGACTAGCACTGAGATCGTGGTTGCTAAACCAATAGAACAGAGTCTTCTTACAGAAATGTTTGTTTCCAGACTTGGGAGCTGTGTTCAGCCTAGAACATCTGTAGCTTCAGAAAATAAGAAAGTGCTTGACACAAGAAGAGGCTGTGTGGAAAGGTATAGGAGCCAGCCTGAAGCCACTCTTAATGGCCAAAGCTGGAATGATTTGAGCAACAAAATAATACCAAAGAATAAATGTATATGAGTCCATACGTAAATGAATAATTGAGTAAATAAATAAATAAATGGGACATAAAAGACACCTTTTCTTAACACAATAATTCCAAGGAATAGATGTAGAAGGAAGGAGGGAGATACAAAATCATCACTAGGCAATGACTGAATTATTGGAATGGATTCTAAAATCAGTGAGCAAAAGTTCGAGGAGAGGTAGAAAATTAGTACACTCTCTATCATCTCCCCTAAGTTATTTCTCAACTACAAAGGGAAAAATAGTAACTCTACCATAGAAAAACACAACAGACACCACCTCACCAAGTGGTCAAGGTTAATATCACCGATAATGAAACATAATAGAATCCTACATCCACTAATAAGATGCACTGGAGAAGATATAATACCACTTTCCTGGGATCATTCCCTAAAACATATAATTTCAATCTAATCATGAGGAAGCATTATACAAACACAAACTGAGAGACAGTCAGCAAAGTAATTGACCAGAAGGTATCAGAAATGTCAAGGTCATACAAGACTTAAGGAAAGAATAAAGACTTATAGAATGGGGGAGATAATTAAATTAAATAAATGCAAGTTGTGATACTGGATTGGATCCTGGAAGAGAAACAAGACAATAGGTGGAGCATTGATTAAATTAGAATACTATTTATGCTTTCATTAATTGTATCACACTTATTTTGATTTCCTTATTTCGATAAGAAAACTATCTGTGGTTACATAAGTTCTTAACAGGAGAGGATGAAATGTAGATAAGAAATCATTTTTTGGCAATGTTTTACAAATCTATAGTATTTTACAATAAATTACCTGACTGTATAGATTACATGCAGTATTTTGACCCCATGTCTGATATTAGAAACATCAATACGCCCAGGCATTCTTCCTTAATAATTTTTCCAGTTCTTATTACTATTTTTATTTTCTTTGTTAAAAAATATTTCAATGTCTTATGGGGTTATAAATGTTTTTGCTTACATGGATCATTTTTGCAATGCTTGTGCCATGGTTATGAATCTACAATTGCAAAGGTATGGAATCAACCCAAGTGCCCATCAATTCATGAGTGGATTAATAAAATGTAGTACATGTATGCCACGGAGTACTACTCAGCCACGAGGATGACTTAATGCCTCGTGAAACAATTTGGATAGAACTGGAGGCCATTTTCCTAAGTGAATTATCTAAAGGATGAAAAAACCAACACCACATGTACTCACTGTTACTAACGCATTGGAACTAACCGAACTAACCGAGGAGCGCAGGTGTGCTTAGAAGGAAGGCGAACTTCACGGAAGTCAACAGAGCCGAGACGTGGAGACCTACCTAACAGGCACAGTGGCCACTATCTGGGTGACGGGCACACTTCGCATTTTTTTGTTTCTCTCTCACCTTTCTTCCTTCAAGGAACTTCAGCGCTGTGCCGATGTTAGCCACAGCGTGGATTCGCTTCATCCGGCGTCCTTGTTCACAAGGCTGCAAAGAAAGAAGAAGAAAACCAAATGCTCACATGAAAAAGTTACTTATACAATCTACTATTTAAATGGATTAAAAAATATGCTTGAAGACTATGGGAGAGAAATCAATATCGTCCACTTTCTATGAAGGTCAGCAAACACATAAAGAGGGATATTTCCACAGCCCTCTGAAGAAATGCTGACTTAGTCCACGACAGCATTCATTCTCAGCTCACCTGTTAACGCACTGCCTTTTACGCCGCCATGTGCCTAAAAGCAGAAAGTCACAGACCCCCTGTGTTGTCTATTGAGGCAGGAGTCTCAGTAGGACTGCGGTCTCCCCTCTAACTGAGGAAATCCACGTATGACAAATACACTTGGTCACTCGCCACGTTTTTCAGTCGTATGAACACATGGGGACACTCACAGTATTAGTAACATCTCTTGATTTGAATGACCAAAGTACATGGCACATATGAGCCAAGGTTAAAAAAATACAGTCGTGAGGATGAAACTGTACGTTCTGGCACATAGATACTCTGAGCTGCATGTGTTCAAGTGACCAGAATTGATTACGTACTTTCTCTGTGCCAAACTATGAATTTGAATGCACAAAATAATTTCAATGAAGTGTATATTACAGGCTTCTACATGAACAGGGAATAGGCATTGAGGTTGTAAAGCTGCTTTTCTCAGTGACCCTGGAGCCCTAAATAATCTCCCATTAAAATTCAAAACCAAATAGCTTTCAATTTCCAATTAATGTTTTGACAGGCAGTAATTCTGATGACACGATTTCAAACAAATATTTAAACAGAGGAAACACTTTTTAATATTGATTTATTCTTACTGAGAATTCTGTCAATAGGACACAGGCTCCATGAACTTACTTTAATTAATGAATTATCTTTTAATTTGGTCCATGAACTTACTTTAATTAATGAATTACCTTTTATATAAAGTCTAAAGCACCCACGAACCTGCCACCTAAACACTGAAACAAAGCCAAGGCCGGTGATGAAGTATGAAAGCCAGACTCTGCAACCCCAGCACCCTCCTGCCGTCCTCCACACACGGCAACCATCACACTAAACCCGTCTAGTGCTTTCCTGTTCATATAGATTCATTTTGTTCATACGTAGCCTTTAAAAGTATTTTAGCTTTTAGCTTTATATAAAGAGCACTGTTGCATTAATCCCTTGAAACTTACTTTTTCACATATTATATTGCTAAGATTTATCTGTCATTGCCTTTCATTACATCTCATTCATTTTATATAATAGAGTCTATAACATGTGTTATAGAATATTCTAAATTCTACACTGTACAACATAGAGACTGTTATTCTATGCTGTTACATAGTACAGCTATACAACATGCCACGTATATACACTCCTTCTGATGTGAATCTGGGTTACTTCAGGGTATTGCTACTGCCATATGCTTGGGGATCATTCTTGCACTTCTCACCTTTTGTACAAGTGCAGCTTCTCTTGGACGTACACCAAAGAGCAGAATTTCTAAGTCAGAGGGGATGAGACTTGGGAACTTGCAAAGGTCAAACTTTTCCAAATGGCTGTGCTACTTTTCACTCTCCCCAGCGTCTCAGAAACAATGCTGTTGCCCCACGTCCTCTCCAGCACTAGATTTTAACGTATGTTTTAAAATATTTTTTCAGCCAAGCATCCGTATGCCTGTCTTTCATTGTGACCTTCACTTGCATGTCCCTGGTTAGCAGCAGTCGGGGCGTCACTCCCACTGTTCATCACCAACACGTGTTCCTTGGGTCAAACGCCTCACACGTCTCTTGCCCAGGCTTCCCTTTAGGCTGTTTGTCCCCTTTTTGTATTGAAGATGCATTTTATATATTCTTGGTTCAATCATCTCTCTATCCTTTCACAACATACGTTGTAAATATCTTCTACAAGTTTGTCTTTTGTCACTTTATCTTTAAAGATTTTTAATTTTAAAAATGTTCCTAATTTTAACGTAGCTAAACATAGCAGTCTTTTTGTTGTTTTGTGAGACTCTGTTTCACTCTGTTGCCCTGGGTAGAGGGCAGTGGGGTCATAATTCACAGCAACCTCAGACTCCTGGGCTTAAGTGATCCTCTTGCCTCAACCTCCTGAGCAGGTGGTACTACAGGCACCCACCACAATACTTGGCTAGTTTTTCTATTTTTAGCAGAGACAGGGGTCTTGCTCTTGCTCAGGCTGGTCTCAAACTCCTAAACTCAGGCAATGTGGCTGCCTCAGTCTCCCAGAGTGCTAGGATTATAGGTATGAGCCACCACACCAGGCCTAATGATCTTTTATAGTTAATGTCTTTGTGTCTTATTAAACAATATTTTTCCTACCCTTATGTCTAAAAGACAGTCACTTATATTTTCTACTAAGAGTTTAAAGTGTTTCTGCCCTTAAGGTCCTTAACCCATGTAGATTTGGGTTTTGTATAGGCCATAAGGATCTGATTTTATATTTTTCTATCAAAATAATGTTTTCATGTTCTACTTATTGAACAATCCTGCTTTCCCCCAGATACGACACCTACCCCGACGTACTACATAGACTAAAGACCCCTTTATGTCTCATCTGTTTTGCAACTCTATTGCAGTTGTCAATATGCCCATACCACAGAATACCATAATGCTTCAAGTGATGTAGCTTCATTGTAAGAACTTATATTTAGGCTCGGTGCCTGTGGCTCAATCGGCTAAGGTGCCAGCCATGTACACCCAAGGTGGCGGGTTCGAATCCCCAGCCCAGGCCTGCCAAACAACAATGATGGCTGCAACCAAAAAAATGGCCGGGCGTTGTGGCGGGCGCCTGTGGTCCCAGCTACTTGGGAGGCGGAGGCGGGAGACTCGCTTGAGCCCAGGAGTTGGAGGTTGTTATGAGCTGTGATGCCACGGCA